>JANRFK010006688.1:26852953-26865040 GCA_030068395.1 Apalone spinifera
TGACAAACAGAGGCCAAGGACAGCATTTTATCCCCTGGCTAATAGCCTTTTATGCATCTAACCTCCATGAAGTTATCTAGCTTCTTTTTAAACTCTGTTATAGTCAAATATTTTGTCAGGGCAAAATATGATCTGCGGGCTGGATCTGGCCTACCAAACCATGGGATCCAGCGTGCGAGAGCCTCAGCCAGCTCTTTGCTTGCCCCATCTCTGCTTGGCAATCAATAAAACCGGCTGTAGACCATGCACTTTTGTGAATGCTGAGAGCCCGGGGGAGGGGTCAGAGGTTTTTCACGCTGCAGTAGCCCCATTCACTGGTTTCCAACCAATAGCAGCTGCCTGCTTGCAGGACAGGCAGTATGTAAAGGTCCCCTTTTCCCTCATTCTCTGGGCCTGTTTGCAGTAGTGGCCCCAGAGCAGGAGGGATAAAGGGCTCAAACCACACTTAGAGCAGCACAGCTCTGTTCTCCAGTCATTAATGCTTCTAAAGAAGACACAAAAAAGGACCTAACAACTGTTTTGGCTCTATGTAAAAATATCTATTTTGGCTCTTTCAGCTTGGGCCTGTTTGCAGTAGCAAACAGGGCCCCTGTAGCTATGTGAGCAGTAAAGGGGCATAGAATGCAGAGATCCTGGTTAAGGACCTGCTGGGCTGCTGGCTGGGAGCCACATAGGTAAGGTCTCGCAGCCCGAGCCTCCCTCTGGTACCCCAGCTCCTCCCCCTCCTGTACCCCTTGTCCATGTAACCCAAACCTTCTGGACCCCTGCTCCAGCTCCCATACACCTTCCCAGCGATTGCATCGCTTCCTATGCCCCTCCTCAGGTCACAACTCCTTCCCAGACCCTGCACCCCAATCCCCTGTCCCAGGTCACAACCCAAACCCTTGCACCCTACCCTAAGTCAGACTCCCCTCCAGAACCTGCTCCCCCTCCTTTACCCCAGTTTGCTGCCCCAAGTCACAATCATCTCTTTCACCCAAACTCCCTCCCAGATCCCACACCCCAGTACCTTATCCCAACCTCCCTTCTGCACCCAACCTCCATCCCAGACCCCTGCACTTCCTTCATTAATATCATGGAAGAGTGCGGCTCTCAACCACTTTCCAAATTCTTGAAGTGGCCCCCCTTCAAAAATTATTTTGCACCCGTGATATAGGGAGTGGGATCTGAGAGGTCACAGTTCTGGATGTGAATATGAGATGTTATATGAGGAAATTCTCTTTGCATTGGCATCATTCTTCCCAGGATGTCTCCCTTGTTGAACCAACCGTAGGCGCTTTGAGGGTTCATAAAGAATAGTCGTATGCAGAAACCTTGAGGTGAGAGAGCAGGGAAGGGAAAGTAAAGATTTAGAGAGGATAAAGGAAACATCAAATTTTGATCATAATAACGGCTACCCTGGGTCAGACCAAAGGTCCCTCTAGCCCCGTGTCCTGTCTGCCAGCAGTAGCCAATGCCAGGTGCCCCAGAGGAAATGACCAGAACAGGTGGTAGTCTAGACTACCATCGGCTTCCGAAATAAGATATGCAAATTAGGTGTGAATTTGCATATCTTCTTCCAATCCCTTTTTCGGAAGAGGGTTTTTTCGGAAAAAATATAAAAAGCAGTCTAGACAGGGTTTTTTGTACCAAAAACCCCTTTTTCAAAAGAACCCTTCTTTCTCAAAAAATGAGGTTTAGGAAAATGAAAGAATGTTTTCAGCTAGATTTGAACAGCATATTTCAAATCCTCTCTTCCCTTCCCCTCCACATTTTCCTCTTTGCTTTCCTCACTTTTCTAGATCCTCATTTTTTTTCTGTGATCATTTATGTTGGTCAAGAACGGGAGGAGGGGGAAAAGAGTATGTTCTTGGGCCTGTTGATGCAGAACTTGGCCTGTTTTGTTTTTAAGAGTGGATTGTATTTGGATGCAAAGACAGGGACAGACCATTCTGAGTGAAACACAGGCCTTGACCTACTCAATGCAGTTATGTTTTCCATAACTTCATGTAGGTTATGCATCTTCCATAAGCTCTCCAGTTGGCTAAGAATGGAAGGTAAATCTATTCAATTACTAATATTTAAAAAGTATCAAAGATATATTAAATATATATAGTAGCTCAGTTACCTGATCCACGAAATTGGATACCATTATTAATCATCGGGTGCCCTCCAGGATGGAAGGGGGGAGTTCGTCCCTCAGACTTGCCGCTGAAAGGAGCCAACACTTTTACTCCATCTCTGCATACAACATCCACACCTTTGTGTATTCTATGCATATATCTGAAAATGTATATATGTGTAAGTAATGAGATTTGTTTAGTAACCTGAAAAGCCTCACACTAGATATACCTTGTAGATTATTTCAAACAACACAGAGGATATGGCTAACATTGTTAGCTAAGTTGTGTTTCAGAAGTTTATTTCTGCAATGGAGAAAGAAGGGTTTTAGTCCAGAGAGGTTTTAGTCCAGTTCTAAGAATTACAAATGTGTCTCAATTGTTAATCAGAGCTGGTCAAAAATCAATTAAATTTTCCATGAAAATATTTGAAAAAATTTAAAACTTACTTTTTTAAACCTTTTCAGTGTTATGGTGCATACCCACAATTTCACATAAATAAGTGGAAAAAAACCCACCATCCTGCCTCATCTCTGCAACAACAATTCCAAAAGTTAAAATGTTTTCCTTTATTGGAAATGGAAAATAAAATCAAAATTTGTGAGTGTGGCTGGGTCCCTGGAGGCTTTATAGCTTAGTGGCTAGGTCGCTGAGTAGGTGGGCAAAAGAGTGGGGGGCCTGCCCCCCCCACCCATTTGTTCCCAGCCTAGGAACTCCGAGCCACTCCCTATTTAAGTTCTTAAGTTTGGGGCATGGCCCCAAGAGTCCCCTTAGTTAGGGCTTCCCAATAGGTTACCACCTTTTCCCAGAGGGGTAGGGTGGGGACTTATTTGCTCCCATAGCTACCAGGTGAGCAGCCTTTGCTTTGTGCCCTCATACTACAGAGCCGAGCTCCTGCCTCCTTGCTAGTCAGCCCCAAACTGAGTCAGCCTCTTTTTTTTTTTTTTCTCCCCTCCAGTCCTGGCATTGGTTGCTGTTAAAGTAGGATGGGGCTAGCTAGGTTCAGTAGCTTTCTTTAACCTCTATGATGCTGGGCCCTCCTTTCTCCACTCCCTCACAGTGGGTATTGATATTTTTCATTAAAAACTCAGTAAATTTCCTGGAATGGAAAGGAAATTTTCTCAAGATGGCACGGGAAGAAAAAGCCATTTTTCAATTGCAAATTAATTCAATTTGCTGGAAATGTTTTGAGCAGCTCTGTTCTGAATCTCTCTCATTAATTTGCTGCAGATGCAGACAGTCCATTCACATGTGAGACTCAAATTACCCTGCCCCTTCTACTGATATAATTCAGTACAACTCCAGTGACTTCATCGCAGTATGCTGACTTCCACCAGCTGAGCGTCTAACTTATGAGCTGGGAATTGGGATTACACAAGTGAGAGCTTCATATGGAATGGTCTTGTGATCTGAGTGGAGTTTCTACTGGGCAAACATCCTGTCCTCATTGCAAAAATCCTTAGAAACAGCACTAAGGTACAAGATCTAAGGACCCTTCTTGGCAACCTCACGAGTGAGGTGCCAAGGACTGAATGGGTCATGGAGATGGCTCGCTCCCATTCTCAGTATGATTCTGTCACATGGGGAATTACTGCCCAGCACAAGGACTGCTACCCCAGTTCTTGTTTAGCGAACTGCTCTGCAGTGTCTCCTTGTGGCACACTGCAGAAGCTCTGCTTGCTTTAACTAATGGCTAAACTTAGAATTTTGTATTCTACATGAACATTTCATTCTTTCAGCAACAACAATGAGAAAAAAAATAACAAAAAAACAAATACTCTCAGTATACAACCTTTGAGCCATATAATGTCCACAGCCGTATCTGTCGCAGCCCCTTATTTTGTTGGTGTAATTCCTAGCACATATCTGTCCCCATCGTTCCGCAGCAACTAAAGAAATGAAATATAAAAAGTGAAGGAAATGTTATGACATTTCACAGTACAGAATGTTATATCTGTAACGTTTGTTGTGCAGCTACAGAAGTTAATGAGGGAGGATGTTGGATTTCATTGCTAATCCGTGTTATAATGGATCACTTCTAGTTGTACATGTTGCTTGTGTGAGTCCCACAAACTAATGGTTCTGCATTTTTTTGTTTCAATATAAGTCAAATGTCCCCCCCCCCCCCGCCTCGCGATAATACACTGTTCAGAAGACAAGATTTTTTTTTTTTTTACATAGGAGTAACTGATCTTAATAACAAATATCCCTGACAGAGCTCTAAAAAGACTCCTATGCTTTGCTTGACTCATAAACTCTTTGGGAGAGGATAGTCTTTTTCCTATGTTTGTACGGCAAGTGCTACTGCAATACAAATAACCTATAACCACTGAGGTTACAAATCAAACTAGCCTCACCTTGAGTGTAAATTTATTGATGATAGTTCATGATTTGAGAGCCTTATTTCAGTCTGAAGTAGAAAAGTACACATATAGGGTCATATACAGGCTTTTCTATCAAGCTGACCTATTCATAGGTAAGGTTATCTCATTGAGGAAGCTCCTTTTTCTCTACAGCCATCATCAAACGTCTTCTGAATCTTATTCAACAACTTCCGTGGATTCTAGAACTTGTAATATGCCAGGTTAAAAGGAAAAGCAATTTACTTGGGTGTATTGAGGAAATGTGAGCCTGTTGCTTACTTTACTTGTGTTTGTATGTTGACAATGATAAAATTACCAAAGGGTGGTGAGAATTTGACAGACTTGTAGGCTCTGCTCCTAAAATCTCTTATTCTGGAAAAAATAATCTTTATTTATTAGTCGATATTTGTATCAGCTATATTGTTTCTATATTCTTTGGTTTTATACCAGCCTTACTCAACTCTCTGTTTAGAGATGGGAAACCCAGATTCTGTAATCAAGAAGATTATGGAATTCCAGGTAGAAGTATTAACAGTGATGCATTCCACAGAGCACTTTGTACTGCCTTCCCCTGTGTGAAGGTAGGTTCTGCCATAGAAATGTCTCCGTACCAGACAATCTATCATGCACCCATGTGTAGTGTGGATTTGGGTTCAACCATCACTCTGCTCCAAAACTGGGCATTCTGAGAACTGGCGCAGCTCTGAAAGGTAGCCCCAGCCTCAGAAGTTTAACTTCAGTGGGGATAGGATGACTGGGTGACAGACTGGATTCAATACTTGGTAAACTTGTCTGAGCAAGTCCAAATATTATGCTGAATGTTGGCAAAGGTTTCTTTTCCATGTGTGTGATGGTAAATTTTCCTGAAGGAAGGCTACTCAATCTGCCGCAGTCTGAATTCAGGGTGTATTCCTCTGTCCATTGGAAATGGGTTTTTTTTAATGATTTTCATAGCATCTAGCTTTTCTACCATTCTAGAACTTGAAATAAGTCTCTTTCTATCTAGAGGAAGAAGTTTCTTTCATTGGAACCACAATCCTTAGAAGAAACCCTGGAGAGCTTCACCAAACTTTCTTCCATTCTAAATTCTCCCAACCTCAATTGTTACAAAGAGGCCCTAACTGCACTACATTTTTCTTTATATTTCCCATGGTTATTTCCATTAGTGCAAGGAACAGCATGCCAGTTAGTGTAGACCAGTCACTGATTCATCTCCCAGCTTGTGATCTAACTCACTCCTGGTGGAGCCAGATGACAGGATGGCTAACATACTGATGACAGCTATTGTCTACCTTAAAGTTTCATTCCCCTGATCTACCACTGACTGAGCTGCCACGGTAGAAGCAACTCTAGGACGTCTTGAGAGAAAAGCCCAGTGCTGACTAGACCAAAGACTCTGGATCTGATTCTGATCTCACTCATCTCTCTCGAAACCTGGAAGGCTATTGGCTCGATACGACTTTTTGCCCCCAATACAGTAGCAATTGTTTTACAAAGCTACCTAAAAAGCTAAATGCCTCTAGAAACCAAGCAAAGCTAATAACTTAGTTGTTTGTATACTCTAGTTTTTAGAACAATGAAGAACAATTCAAAACCTCATTACCTTTGCAATTCCCATGGCATTTCTCCAAATCACATAGTTTTACAGCACCCATCATGCCAAAGGGTTGCTAAAAGTGATGCACAAAGATGATCTGATATATTTTCAACTAACAGTTCTTTACAGGGTTGTATGTTATGTGAACTTTTTGAAACTAAATACATCAGGATGGATTTTGCTCTGAGTATTTAGATATGGAACCTTCTGCTAAAATGTCTGTAAAAAAAAGCTTCAAGACAAGTCATGAAATAGTAATCTTAACTTACCAATTGAAACCAAGGCAACACAAACAATCCATGTGAGTGAGAACATGTTGCAGCTTTTTCACTCTGATTCTCTGCCCAAGCTGAAGTTCTAATGCAGAGCAGTGATACTCACTCTGCAGCTTGTGAGCTGAATGTGGCACTTTCAGGTGAAGCTTGTGTCTCTTCCCCCTCCCTTTTGGAGTGCCACAAAGAGCTGATTTCTGGCCAGTTATTATAGTTGCTAGCCAATGAGAGAGTAGAACTGATGCTCGGAGTAGAAATAGTGAGGGGAGCCAGATACCTGGGAACCCTACGTAACCCTGCAGGACAAGTGTTAGGTGGATTCTGCTGACTTCCTGTGGTCAATTACTTATCCCACCTCCAGAGAAGAGATGTGGGCATAGGGCTGTCTACGGAAAGCAATGCCAAGGGAGGAATCAGAAGATTTATGCAGATCCTTACTATTTTTTTTCTTCAGAAAAGCAGAGCCCAGCAAAGAACTGAGTTAGGATTCATATATATATATATATATATATATATATATATATATATATATATATATATATATATATAATGTTTGTGCAAGTAGGGAAAGGCACCTACTAACCACACCAAAAAAAGTAAATACAGTTCAGTGGGTGCCTCTATTATTTGTTCCTTCTTGGTTCTACAAGAATACCAATGCATGTGCTCTCTCTGGAAACAGAATCCCACTCCTAACATCAATCTCTTTTGACCCAAGCAGCTAGTCAAAGTTTTGTGAAGATACTCCAATTGGAAATAGAAATGGAATCCCAAGTCAGCCAAAAAAACCTTTCTCCAATTTTTTTCAAGAGTCAGACACTGTAGTTTATATATGAACAGCCAGACTGGGTCAGACCAAAATTCCATCTAGTCCTGTATCCTGTCTTCTAATGGTGGCCAATGCTAGGTGCCCAGAAGGAATGAACATCAGCACTAGTACAAAATGATTTTGACTTATCAAATGAAATCAATGTAGCAACTTGTCTGGGGTGTTTTAACAAACAAACAATGACTTGGAAAATTAAAAAGGGGAGAATTCAGGGACAAATTGCCAATAACTTTCTCTTCATTCCTCATCAGTCTGTAGCTAAACTCCTGATTTCAGGAACATAACTGGATGGAAGGTGGGAAGAGAATTCAAAGTAATCTGTAAAGCTACTTGGCAGGCATGCAGACAAACACATACCTCGCTTTAGAGAAGGAATTCAGCTAGTTGTACACTTTTGTACTTCACAAGGTGAGCACTAGGTTATCCATTTTATTTTGGAAAAGTTGTGGGCAAATAGAACCTCCTCAGAGTGTTCCAGGAAATGTTATTTTATGTCTTACCAGAAAATGGGATACCTCCTACTCAGTTTCAGAAGTCTATTTTTATCATACATCTTAGATAAGATATAGCTTCAGAACTAATATCAGGAAAAGCCACAGAGCTACTGGCTAGAGCAGGGGTTAGCATCATTTTCAAACCAAAGAGCCAAACTACATCAACATTCAGAACAAGTGTTAAACAAAGAGCTGTATAAGAATGCCCATTTGCGTGATTGAAAATATAGAACTTAATATTATTGATAATTCTCATAATGCTTAATAATAGTACAAATAAACATTGTACTCGTAGACTTTATTTAATGGGACTTCTGCTGCTCCATCTTTTCGCACATTTATTTGAAGTTTATATCATAACGGGTCAAATCCAGCTTCATGCACGTATTCAGGCTGTCTTCTGTCAATCTTATGGCATGGGGTTGGGGACATGGGGGTTGGGGTGTATGAGGGGCTCAAGGCAGAGGGTTTGGACGTATGATTGGCTCAGGGTTGGGTGGGGGTGGGATCAGGAGTGTTATGATGCTGTGGAGAGATGGGGGCTGAGCCCCAACTGGGAGCTTGTTGGTCAGGCTTCATTTTTAAATAAAGTGAAATATTATGTCCAACACAAAAGTTTTCAACATTGTCTTTATTTATGGCAGGGGTGGGGAACCCTTTTGGATCAGGGGCCACTGAGTTTGAGTGAAGGAGGAAGTTGTGACCCGAGGCATGGGATTGGGGAGTAGGAGTTTGGATTATGATCTAGGGCAGGGGACTGGGGTGCAGGGTCTGGGAGAGGATATCGACTCAGGAGCAGGGCAGAGGGTTGGGTTGTGTGTGGTAGGAGGACAGAGGGGTGGGGGCAGGAAGAAGGGACTGGGGTGCCAGAGGCAGGCTCTGGCTGGGAGACTTACCTGAGAGACTCCTGGCCAGCAGCCCAGCTCGTTTCTCAGGCAGGAGCCTGCCTGGCCCTCCCACAGGCTGCAGGACCATGTGCTCTGTGAATAAGAGCCTGAGGGGTGGGGGATTAGTGCTTCGTGCACTGCCTATTCTTAAAACAGCTTCCATTGGCCAGAAACCGGCCAATGGGATTGTGCTAGGGACGGGAGCAGCCATGAAGCACTACTCCCTCCTCCCGGCTCACAGTTTGTGAAAAACAAAAGGTCCCGCATCCGCTTTTCTGCACAGGGTGCGGGGGGCCTCCCTGCTGCATCCACAGGCTGGGTTGTTTTGCTGTAGTGCCAGTGCAGGCTCCCTTCTGCAGGGGGAACTAGCGGGGGCTGGGCTTGAGCTTCAGAAGAGCCATATCTGGCTCCCTAGTGAGCGATAGGTGACCGACCCCGGCTTAGTCTGTAAAATCTTAGGAGCAGGGAATCTTTCTGTTGTTTGTCCCCAGTACAAAGCAATCCTGGCCCAAGTCTGGGACTCCTGCATGCTATTGTAATATAAATAATGAATAACAATGGAGGGCAAGGCTCAGATTCTAGCCTTCTCTTTGGTGAGGCAAATTTATTGATGGCCATAAAACACTTGAGGATATTATTTAACTCTGACGTGGAAGTAGAAAAGCACACATGCGTCATGCTAGGAGTGTGCAGTGACATGATTTTCCTGACAGACCTCTTCCTAAATGGATTCCCAAGCTCCACTTAGACTGGAAACTGTGTGGAGCTGGGACTCTTATTTTTTTATACTGCTGGCACAGTGGGTTCCTAGCTCATGAATGGGGCATATAGGTGCCACACAATACATTTGCTGTATAGTAACTGACACTAAGTTTATTTTGTCCCTTCAGTGCAAATTCATCGGTAGTCAAGGATTTGTGGGTATTATTTCACTATGAAGAAAAAGTGGCTCTATCGGGCCATAGGAGGCTATGAATGTTGACTTTTCCTCAGGCAGACCTATTCAGAGTTCAGCTTCACTCTCTGAGGGAATCAGAAAACCCAAGAATTCCTCTGTAGCAGCTGCAATGTGCCTGAGGGCAGCTGGAGAGCAAATATACTTCCCTTTTCTACTTTCCCCATTCCCTAGCCCTGACTCTTGGGACACTTCTGTGGGGTATTTGTGGCTTGCAAGCATATGCATTTTTCTAGGTCAGAAATGAGCTGGTCCATACCCCTTCATCTACACAACCTTCGTTTAAAGTCCTTGATACCAATTTGGAATGTCAGCGACCTTTAGATCGGGTTCTAGGCTCCAGGACTGTGGCCACGAGCGTGCCTGGGTGGGCCGTGGCCTGCACATTTAGGGATCCAGGCCCAGCCACTCCTCATACTGACTGAACCCTCCTAGACATGAGGGCATGTCCTTCTCTACTCAATGCTCCAGCCAGGCCTGGGGAGTGAAGTCTGGGGCTAGTCCTGTCCTGCTCACCCAGCATTCCTGCAAGGGAGCAGAGCTGGGGGCTTGTAAGCCTCATGCGCTAAGCCCAGCAGCAGCACTGGGAGGGCAGGGAAAGTGGGACAAGCCCTGGGACTCTGACCCTGCTCCTCACTATGAGCGCCAGCTGGGAACAGAGGAAGCCCTGTACCCTAACCCCACTCAGAGCACTGGCAGTGGGAGAGTGGAGCAGGGCAAACCCCTATGCTCCAATCCTGTTCCCCACTGTGAGAACTAGGTACCCAGGAGCCTTTTTCAGATTTTGGAAGAGGGTAGCAGTGCAGAAGCCGGGGGCGGAGGGGGGGTGGCGACCGAGGATAGTAGCTTCTGCAGTGTTACTGAGCATGCTCAGTACAAGCCAAGCAGCAAATTGGGGGGAAGGGTATCAACCCCATCTGCCTCCCCTTCACACACATAACCAGGACGGGTAGGAATGGTGTCCCTTGCCTCTGTCTGTCAGAGGCTGGGAATGGATGACAGGAGAGGGATCATGTGAGAGAGAGGAAGACAGAACCCAGAAGTCCTGACAGTATCTCAGCTCTGGAAGGGGAGTGAGGTTTAATGGGCTACAACAGGGAACAAATACATTTGGGATCTATATAAGAACATCAGAATGACCATGCTGGGTCAGGCCAACAGTCCATCTAACTCAGTAACCTGTTTTCCAAAAATGGCCAATGCCATTGCCTCATCTGTTCAGAAGTCATGAACAGAAGAGGCAATCATCAAATGATCCATCCCCTCTCTCCCATTCCAGCTTCTGGCAAAGCAAAGGTACCATCCTAGCTCATTCTGGTGAGTAGCCATTGATAGACCTATCCTCCTTCAACTTATTTTGTTTTTATTGGAATCCTGTTATATTTGGGCTTTTCCATCATCTCCTGAGACAAAGTTCCACAAGATGACCACAAAGAAATAATTTATTTTGTTTGTTTTAAATCTACTGCCTATAAATTTCATTGGGTGAGCTTCCTGTGTTACATTAATGAAGGAGTAAATAACATTTCCTTATTCTATTTTCCACCCCATGATTTTCGAAACCTCTAGCATGTCTTCCCCCCTTTTGTCATTTCTTTTCCAATCTGAAAAGTCCCAGTTTTTTTAATCTCTCCTCATGTGGAAGCTGTTCCTTGCCCCTAATTTTTCCATTTTTTTTGTACCTTTTCCAAATCCAGAATATCTTTTTTTCTTTTTTTTAAATGGAACAACATTTAAATGCATGCAGTTTTCAAGATGTGGGCATACTGTGATTTTTAGATAAAAGCACTATAATATGTTTTATTCTATTATCTATTCCTTTCCAAAGGTATGTCTAGACTATATTGTTTTTTCAAAAAACTGCCCTTTTTTCAAAAAAAACTTCACCTGCGTCCACACTGCAATCGCATTCTTTCTAAATTAAATCGAAAGAACACAGAGTTTTTTTATATCGGTAGACCTCAAATAATGAAGAAGAACGCCTTTTTCAAAAGAGCTCTTTTGAAAAAAGGTGTGCGTGGATGCAGAACAGGGACATTTTTCAAAAGAAGAATCAATCAAAAAAAGCACAGATGCCCTGATGGCCATTCTGTGAATAGCAATCAGGGCTTTCTTTCAAGAGACAGGACTATGTAGCACTTTAAAGACTAACAAGACGGTTTAATAGGTGGTGAGCTTTCGTGGGCCAGACCCACTTCCTCAGATCAAATAGTGGAAGAAAATTGTCACAACCATATATACCAAAGGATACAATTAAAAAAAAATGAACACACATGAAAAGGACAAATCAAATTTCAGAACAGAAGGGGAATGGGGGAGGAGGTAAATGTCTGTGAGCTAATGATATTAAAGGTGATAATTGGGGAAGCTATCTTTGTAATGGGTAAGGTAATTAGATTCTTTATTCGAACTCAGGCGTAAAGTGTCAAATTTAAGCATGAATAACAGTTCAGAGGATTCTCTTTCAAGTGCAGTCTTAAAAGGCTTTTGAAGCAGGATGCAGGTAATTAAGTCGTTGAGGCAATGTCGTTTTTAAGTCGTTGAAATGGCAAGAAACTGTTTTTTCTTTGTGATCCTGTCTAATATCTGTT
>JANRFK010006688.1:26865140-26880000 GCA_030068395.1 Apalone spinifera
CGAAAAAAAGCAGTGGCCATGTTTATGCTAATGAAGCATGGGATATTTAAATCCTACTTCATTAGCAATTTCGATGTGCCTAATCTACATCTCTCTGTTGACAGAGAGGTGTAGTCTAGACACACCCTGAGAAGTACTGAGGAAAAGTGAATCTTTTACCTCCTTCACTTGTTTCTGTATTTGATAAAGATGTTACAAAAAGGTTGTGGGAATCTGATAGACATGTAGGAACAGAGGACTCTGCTCCTAAAACCTCTTAATCTAGAAAAGTTCTAGATTGATCAGCCAGTACTCACCTCACTTGTATTGTTGCTTTCTCCTTCGCTGTTCTATAGGCCTTTCTTAGCTCTCTGTTTAGAGATGGAGACCCCAGATCCCATGGTTCAGACGCTTGTGCGGCCTGTCGCTCAGAAGCAATAATACTATAGCAGCTGCATTATCCCTGCAGGAAAGGTAGGTTCTGCAACAGAATGATCACTATGCATGACTGTGCTAGAGGAGCCTGTGCGCCACATTGGGCCAGGTGTTCCAAAGCTGGGCGTTCTGGGAACGGGTGCAACTCTAACATGTAGCAACAGCCTCAGAAAGTTCAACCTCAGTGAGAGCCGTGCTTCGTTTATGCCAGGGCTGAGCCTCGATGGGCCACAGGATGCCCACCACCGCTTTAAGTCCTGTGAGACTGAGCTCTGCTTGGTGGGGTGGGGGGTGAAACTGGCTTTTTGGGCCTCCCCTTCTCTCAACAGAGGTCATTCTCTACATTTCCGTTATAATGGTAAAATAAAGGAAATGTTATCTTTCTGTTCCTATTATGGATAAACTGTTCTCTTAGACTCTACTACTCTCACTGCCTTTCATCAGAATAAAGAAGTCGTCCTGCTTCTCTTATTACTGGGACTCTTTTAGAAAGAGAGAGAATTCACAACAAGAGTTCACATCTGTAATGAAGAAATTCTAGTTTAAATATGACACAAAGGTACAATATTAAGATGTCAAGTATCAGAGGGGTAGCCATGTTAGTCTGAATCTGCAAAAGCAGCGAGGGGTCCTGTGGCACCTTATAGACTAACCAAAGTGTATTAAGATGAATATTCATATTAAAAAAAGGTTGTAGTAGGACAGGTTGGCATTTCTGGTATAGTTTATTGCTGAGCGAAATATTACAATGTCATAGATGAGAAAGCACGGGCATACAAGCTGAATGTGAAATACATGGCTAATTACTATGGCTGACTCATACACTTCTATTCTGCTGCATGTGTAAAATGTCTTTTCTTTTCCCATGCACCATATACTGTCAAGCCCACCAGTGAGGGGAAAGGGGAGGGACAGGACCAGGACCATCCCTAGGATTTATGAGAAGTAATATTAAACTGGTACCCCTTTGCTGATGGCAGCTGGGGTGGGAACAATGATTTTTAGAGATTTTTATAATCTTCAGCAACACCTTAATGAAATAGTTTAAAATTGGCTATAAACTAAGCTATTGTAAGCTAACACAGTAAAGTAAAAAACTAGGACAGCATTTACCTGGGGGGTTGGCAAATGCCTGGGGCATCATTGCCATTTGAATGGCTTCTGCTAATTTGTCTGTCAGGCTTTTTCACTTTTAAGTTAACTAGTTCCTCTCCAGAGGAAGCAGAGCCAAGGAACAGGGATAGGAAGAGGCAGGTGAATGGACACTAAGACCCAGGAGTGCCCCAAATTTTGGGGTGCCCTAAACAGCCGTGTATTCTGCATACGGATGGCTCTGAGATGAGGGGCAACGGAAGGGGGAAATTCGAAAGGACCCATATCTCCCCACCGCTACTGACGCAGTAGGGGCCACTGAAGTCCCAGATCCTTTAAATCACTGCCAGAGTCTTTGGAGGAGGAGAAGAAATTTGTGTTTATTTGCTCACATGATTTTATTTGAGATTTTGTACATTTTCCATTTATAAATTGCGAGTGGGATTGGAGAGGTTACAATGCTGGACATGAACATGAGATGTTATACCAGGATATACACTTTGCATTCGCAGCATTCGTCCAATTCTTTGCCCTTTGGTGACTCGACCACTGTATTTATCAGGCTTGAAGTAGAACATAAGGGCACAGAAACCTAGAAGGGAGGAGAGGAAAAATAAAAAGATTTAGGAGGGACAAAAGGAAACATCAAACATAGATCATTATCTGAACTTTTTGGCTGGCTTTTATATGGCAATTTTTGGATTGTCTTCTAATCTTATACTACCGTGGGTGCTAGGAGCATTAGTTCAGTCCAGCCAACAGCATTCATGAAATTGTGAAAGGGAGGGAGAAAAAAATGATTTTTTTTCTTACGGCTGTAGATAATGAAAGCAACAAAAGCTACCATTGTTATCTTAGTGGGTTTCAAAGTTATATTTCTGTAATGGAGAGGTTTCAGTCCAGTTACAATAACTGTACATCTCTGTACATATATTTCAAGCTCCCTTTTATTATAGCTCCCCTAACCCTTTTTCATCTTTGTTTTTCTCACTTTAGATCCTCATTTTTCTCCTATCATCAAAGTGGGTGGAGGGATATAGGGGAAGAAGTGTGTTACTGGTCCTGTTGAAGGAGAATTTGGTCTGTTATGTTTTTCAGAGTGAAAGAGTTGTACTTTGATATGAATTCAGGAACTCATCTGTTCTGAGTGAAACATGGACGTTGACCTATTCTATACCATTTAACTTTACATATATTTACAGTGTGCTTCTTCCATAGTTCTCCAGCCAGTTAGCAATAGAAAGTAAATTCACTTAACCTACTATATATGAGAGAGTGAGTCTGTCTGTTCAAGAAGTTCCCCTAAACGGTAAGAGCTAGGACCACCAAATTCAGTGTACTGTACAGCTTCTTCTTATCATAACTTATAAAGCAAGGTAAGGATTTGGTTGTGCCGGGACAATGGAATGTGCCTGGAATTGGATTGCTTCTGTAAAACCATACGGACGTGACAAAATCACCAGGCAGGTGAAAGGGAATGGGGTACCTCAGAGTACCCCAGTCCTGAGCCTTCCATCACCCAGGTCCCCTCTCCCAGACCCCGATTTATATGGGAACATTATTGGTGTTCCCCTTCATCAGGAGTGAAGGGAAAATGCACAGTTCCCTGCATTCCTCACTCTGGCTGGGAGGCACAAAGGGCAGATGAACCTGGACCTACCCCAATCAGGGAACATACACCCCTTCCCCAACTGTGCCCACTGGAGCTGCCACGGCCATGGAGAGATACTTCTCATCTGTCCCCAAGCTGCTGTGGTGAGATTGGGTTGGGGTTGTCCTCTCTCCCCTGGGACAGCCTGCATACTGAATCCCTCATCCTCAACTCCACCTCAGAGCAATGATTTACATGAAACATGCACATTTTCATTTTATTTTCCAAAACACAAAACCTAGCAGTGTTAAGACCCTAGCTAAATCTTCTAGTGACTTACATTTAAAGATTCTCAAAGATTTATCTATGGGAGCTCAATTACCTGATCCCTGGATCCTGAGGCCATTATTAATGGCAGTATTCTTTCCACGGCGGTAGGGGGTAGCTTGCTTAATCACACCACTGAAAGGCGCATACACTTCTGATCCATCAGTACACTTTACATCCACTCCTTTGTGTAGTCTGGGTGGTCTGAAAATGTGTAAATGTGCAAGTAATGAGACAATGCTGATTAATACATTCATTAGCCTTACCGCCTGGTGCTAGGTACGCCCTGTAGATAATTAAAGCAACAAAGGAGCTCTAGCTACCATTGTTAGCCTAGTGGGTTTCAAAGTTATAGTTCTGCAATGGAGGTAGAAAGGCTTGAGGTTTCAGTCCAGCTACAATAACTGTACATCTCTCTCCCACTATTAATCAGAGCTGGTCAAAAATAGGGTTCATTTTCACTTTGAAACCTTTTAACTCTTTCTGGACTATAGAGAAGGATTTCAAACAAACACAAGGAAAATAACACAGCCTTCCTCTCCACAGCAACCTTAGAAGCTGGGATGTTTTCCAGTGCTGGGAATGAAACATTTTTGAATTAAAAGTTCAAAATTTTGAATTAAAAGTTCAAAATTTGAGATTTTTGCTTTTTCAGTGAAAACCCAGAAAAAATTCCCCGAACAAAAGGGAAATTGTGTCAAGAAGACATAAGGGGGGGGGGACCTTCTTTTATTAAATACCTAAAATTGGATAAAAATGGTTTGACCAACTCTGCTCCTCATATATCTGAACTGTAGGACAGACAGCCATCGCAGGCCCCAGGGCAAGGTGGTGGGGAGGGGGTGGCTCCATACCCCCAGAAGGGGCCAAGTCCATAGCATCTAACCCTCTTCCTCCCCACCCCATCATCAGAGATGCATTGCGTGCTGCTTTGGTGGCAGTTCAAAGGAACCTGTGGCTCTGGCCCCAGTAGCAAGCCTGTCTCTGATTATTGCAGACTGTCACTTATTAGGCTCGAAATAACACAACCTTCCACTGATGTAAATCGACGGAATGCCAGACTTCAGTGGATCTGTGCTAGGGTGACCAGATAGCAAGTGTGAAAAATAGGGGACCTTTCTATGGGGGGTGGGGGAGGTTAGTTTTGTGTATAAGACAAAGCCTCTTATATCAGGACATCTGATCACCCGAAGCTATGCTGACTTACAGCATCAGACCCATGAGCTAGGGACTTTTTCCAATATTATTTCTTAACTAGCTGTGTCCTGCCTTTGTCTAGAGCCTGAGAGAGCTAAACATGAAATTGTGTAAGTTGTCTGAGTTCACTAAAGTACTTAAGGAACTTTCTTGACTACCCCAGTAGAAAGGGGCCTGGAAACAAGTCTCTCCCATTCTCAGCATCTCTCCCCCACATGAGGAACTAATGCATGCTGGAAGGATGTGGCCACAGTTCTTGTTTAACAAACTGCTTTGCGGAGGTGTCAGACACACCAGAGAAGTCCTGAGTGTTTAACTCTGGATGTTTTGCGCTTAGTGAAGAGTTCATTATTTTAGCAACAATAATGAAGAAAGAAAACACCTCTGCCCAAAATAATAGTCTTGAGTATACAACCTTGGAGCATCATAATGTCCACAGCCCCATCTGTCACAACCCCTTATTGCGTTCTTGGGATTCCTAGCACATATCTGCGCCCAGGGTCCTGCAGCAACTTGAAAAGAAATGGAATACACACAAGTAAAGCAAATTTTCTAGCCTCAAAAAGGACAGATATGGGTGTGTGTATGAAATATATTCGTGTAACTAATGGAATCAAAATGGAAAGACACTAGAATTTCATTAGCTGTCTGTTTTACAATGTGTCACTTTACACAAGACCTTGCCTCATGAGCCTGTGCGCTAGGTGGTGTCAGGTGTAGTCATCACCATCTTCCAAAACTATCCATTCAGAGAATGGGTGCAGCTCTAAATGGTAGCAGCAGCCTCAGAAAGTTTAACTCTGGCAGCAGATAGAATGAATGGTGGACAGAGTGCAATCAGTAAGCGCTTAACTTGTAAAAGTATATCCAAGTATAATGTTGACCTCCAGCAAAGATTTTTTTTCCCCATGTTTATTTTGTAAATTTTGGGGGAGGAAGGGCAACCTTCAGACTGAATTTCACACAGAAATCTACATCCAATATAAACAGAGGTGTTTTTAGATGTTAATAGGGTTTGGATATCAAAGCAATATACAACTTGAAATGCATGTTTTGTCTGGCTAGAGAAAGAATTGTGTTTCATTGGAAACACAATCCTTAGGAGAAACCCACAAAACCTTCTTCAGCTCTGGTTTTTTTTTCCAGCCTCCGTTAACACAACAGTCTAGCTGTACTCAACTTTTCTTGTATTACAACTTTTCTTGTACCCATGGTTATTTCCATTAGTGGTAGAAACAGCAAACCAGAGAGTGTTGACCTGCACTGGTTGCCTCTTCCAGCCTGTAATCTCACTCGCTCATGGTGCATCCAGAGGATAGGATGGTTAAAATGCTGATAGCAGCTGTGGTTTGGTTTAGACCAGTGGTCTCCAACCTTTTTAACACCCAAGATCACTTTTTAAGTCTCAGAACAGGTGAAGATCTATCGCCCCGCCCCTTCCTCGAAGCCCCGCCCCTTCCTTGAAGCCCCGCCCTCTCTATTCTCCTGTCTATCACTTGCTATCCCCAGCCCTTATACACTCTGTTAAACAGTTTATTTTTAAATTATGCAATATATAAAATTAAAATCACATGTTTATAGTTATGAAATAAATGGTCTGTTTCTAATTCATGCTATTTAAATGTCAAATGAAGCATTTACAATTATACATTTTGTTCTCTGCTATTTTGTAAATCTAAAATCAAGTATTCATAATTATATACTTTTTCTTCCAATAACAACGTCTTAGTGTGACACCTGTGACTGAACAATATCTGCCAGTGTCTTGAAGTCTGGGCTGTCGTCTGAGATTGCTAGTCCTATACAGTCCATGAGATAGGCATCTGTGATCCTGCGCTCAGCCTGGGAAGCTTGCTCCAGCACAGTTGGAGCTAGACGCAACCTCCCTGGCTGAGCGCAGGGCAGCCGGGCTGGAGGGAAGAGAAGTGGCTGCCCGGCCAGCTGGCCATGGCACTCAGCCAGGGTGCACCAAGCTCCACGTGGGCAGGCAGAGGAGAAGCCGCCGATCAGCTGGAGTGTGGGCAGCCTCTTTCAGCTGAAAGCCACAGTCAGCTGTCTGGGGTGTTTCAGCCCTCCTGGCCTCCCAGCTCCCACCATTCCTCGCAGCTACTCACCTATGTTGTTGCTCAGTGAGTAGCTGCTCCTCAAATGAGGAAATCTAATGTAAATGTACTGCACAGGTGCGCAGTTCAGAGAAATGATGCTGGTGTGAGCAAGGACAGAATGAGTCAAGAGCTACTCTTAGAGCCCCTGAGAGCTACCGGTAGATCGCGATCTACTGGTTGGTGACCATGGGTTTAAACTCTCATTCCCACCGAGTTTACTAATGATTGAGCTGCCCCAGTAAAATCAGCTCTAGAAATTCTTAAGAACAGAGGTCTCAAACTCTTGGCCCACCTGCCAGTCCTGGTCAGAGCGACTGAACAATCTGGCTAAGGCTCCCGGAGGGCGGGAGATCTGTCAGTTACCAACTCCCAAACGGTGGCCCTTTTCTGTCATCATCGTGCCCTCTCCCCACATAGCCACTCCCAAGCATGCAGCTTTGGATTGTTGGTGATGCCTGTAGTGGTTGCACGTCTCCTCCCTTGCACTCTCCATGGTGGTATGAGCTGTGGGAAAACTCACTCCACTGTCCTCCCTTGGTGATCCCAAAAACACATGCTCAAGGGACAGGTGCCGTGGATGGAGGGGAAGGCATGGTGAAGGCAGGAAGAGGCGGGACTTGGGGGCTGGTAAGGGACAGCCTCCCCTCCCCACCCTGGCTCGGTGGGAGTCCCAGGCCGGATTGCACAATTGCTCTGGACAGATTGGCCTGCAGGCCAGGAGTTTGAAAGCCATGCTTCAGAAGAAAAAAGCCCAGTGCAGACCAGGTCAGAGAATCTGAGCCTCTGATCTCATTCTGATTGTAATCCTTGAAATGACGCTGGTGTGAGCAAGGACAGAATGAGTCATACCTCTCAAGACCTTTAAGGTTAAATGCTCAATGTGACTTGTTCCGATACAGTACCAATTGTAATACAAAGACACAGAAAATGGCAAGTTCCTTTAGAAACCAAGCATGGTTAGTATCTTGGTCAGTTGTACATATTCTAATATTTAGACCCATTTAAAATGATCTTAACTTTGCACTTCTTATGGCATTTCTTTAAACCACCCCTTGTGTTACAGTAGTCATGCCAAATAGTTGATAAAATCATGCACAGGGATGTTTTTATCTACAGTCAGTTAATAGTTCATAAAAATATTGTATGCTACATTAATCCTTCAAAAACTAAACACATCAGGTTGGATTTTAATGCTAGAGTATTTTACTGATGTTCATTCCACCTTCTGCTAAAAAAGCATGTTTGAGAAGAAAGCATCAAGACAAGGCATGAAATAGTGATCGTAACTTACCAATGGAAACCAAGGCAACAAAAATGATCAGTTTGAGTGGGAACATGTTGCAGCTGTTTCACCACAGTTGAAGCACAGCCCGAGATGAAGTTGTGAAGTTCAGGCTCTTTGCTATTTATGTGTTCCAGAGAGGGTGAGTCTGCCTAATGAATCAGAATCGAGGAAGAAGGAAGGCAGTATTCCCAGGTGTGGCAACACTGATGTTGAGGGAAAAAACAGCTAACTATTGATAAATCCAGTTGTGAAATGTAACAATGAGCCTTTTGCCATATGGAACTGGAAAAACAGCCTGGAAAATTGCACAGTTCTTGAGCAACTGTATGGGAAAGATCCAAGAGAGGCTCAGAAGAGGGAAAGGTGCCAAGAACACACAAGCTAGGCCCAGTGGATCCATGAGAAGTAGATCAGAGGAACCAAACCTTGGGGCTTTTTATGCACAACGAATAGTGTATCTTATTCCTATACCCATTGTTGTCTTCTCTTGATGTGGATGCTCATTATATGCCTTCCAGTGGGGTCACTGAGAATACAGCAGGCAATGTTAAATGCTGGGTGGATTAGTATAAGCTTCCACTTAAAAATTCCATAGATATTCTGTTGCTTTCAGAGGGAAAGTGCCATTTTCCCAGCCCATCCGCTGTTCATCCTTTTCAGTGATGCAGTGGTACTGGCATATAATGGTAAGGAGCAGTTGATGGTGGCTGTCTGGTGCTGTCAAGTAATTAGTGACCTTTCTCCTTTCCCAGTGCCGTGCTTGAAGCATAGGGCTCACCAAATGTTTGAAGAGCAGGGCTCGAACTCTTTCTTTATTCAATGGCCGCAGTCCTTAGTTGATGGCCTTGAAAAGTAACCCTACAACAATTACGGTCACAGTCTGTCACTTTGTTAGTTTCTGTGATCGAGTCAAAGAATTTGGGTTCCTCTGTCTCGTCAATGTGGGTGTAATGATACTGCCGGCTATGACCCTGAGCAGATCAGCAATGGTGATAGGAGTGAGAGTCAAGGAGTGGACAGACTTGTCAGACCCTTGGACAAGGGGCGGAGAGGGGGCCTGGCTTCTTGCTCCTAGAAGGGGTAGAATCTCACAGGGAAGGGGCAGTGCCAGGGCAGCCAGCCCTCAGTGCTGCCCAGACCGTGCCCCACACACTTTCCCCACAGCCTTCGGTGTAGTCTGGAGCATGCTGCCTGGGCCTTTGGGGTTGTGCCAGGTGAGGCTCTGGTGGCAATTTAAAGGGCCCAGGGCTCTAGCCTGTACCACATTAGCAGAAGTGGCAGCCAGGAGCACTGGGCCCTTTTGAAATACTGGTCCCCAGGGCAAATGTCTCCTGTGTTGCCCCAAACCCCAGGCAGGATTATGTGCAACAGGGAGACAGCTCCACAGATGGTGTTGACAGAAGGGTTTTGGCTTCCTCGACCATGGGAAGGAGCACCACTGAGAAAAGGTGGGGTCCATCTGACCACGGGCATCTTTGTACCCTGATTCCTCATCCTTGTGAGGAGACAACAGGGCCATCAGAGCAATAACAGTGAAATAGTGGGGCGGGGGTAAAAGAGGAATCTGTCCAGCACCTTAGATAACGTATACAAATGCAAGGAGTATGGGGTATAAACAGGAATAGCTATGAGTACTGGTACCAAAGCTAAATTATGACCTAATTACCTTCACAGAGACTCAGTGGGATAAAACCTGTGAGTAGAATGTTGGAATAGAGAAGGATGTCTTAGGAAAGACAGGCAGGGAATAAAGGGAGATGGAGTTACGTTATCCAGCAAGAATATATACACTCGTTTTGAGGCCCAGAAAAGGTGAGATGCAGGCCAGATGAAAGTCTTTGGTAAAGATAAAAGGGAGACAAGGACGGCTGATGTTATCAGGGCCTGTACCAAACCAGGCAGAGAAGGTGGAGGCAGCATTTCTAAAACAGATAATTGTCGGAAATAAATGACCTGGCACAGGGTGAACTTCTCTCAACCAGGACACCCTGGTCCAGCAAGGATGTTGCTGGACCAGAGAGACCTAGTGGAGGGCCAGAGGCAGAAGTTTTGCAGGGGCCAGGAACCCAGCCAGGCTGACTGCAGGGCAGCCAGTAGCTGGGAGCCCAGCTGAGCCAGAGGCAGTAATAGCAGCGGGGTCTGGTGGGGCAGCGGTCTGCTGTGGTGGGACAAGGAGCACCAGAGGCAGGACCAGTGCTGCTGGGGTAAGGCTGGCAGGGTCAGGAACCCTTGTGGCTGAGCAACAGTCTATCGCAGTGGGGCAGGGAGTCCTAGTGGTAGGACTGCAGGCTGCTGTGGCAGGGCTGGCAGGGCAGTGGTTTGCCATAGTGAAGCTGAGCGCCCCAGTGGTGGGACGATGGGCTGCCATGGCAGGGCAGCAGGGTTGGTCGCATATGGGGAGCCCGCCAGGCGGCCAGACAAGGAGTGGAGCTGGGGGAGGGCAGTTGGAAGGGGGGAAGAAATGACTTCCCCTGGTCCAGCAAAATCCCTTTTCTGGGACCACTCAGATCTTGAGGGAGCCGGACCTAGGAGGTCCAACCCGTAATAATGCGAGACTTTAATTACTGAAGCATCTGTTGGAAAAGTAATACAGCAAAATACAACATTTCTATTACTTTCTTGGGATGTACTAGGAAAGGCTTCCTGTTTCAGAAAGCAGAGAAAGTAACCTGGGAGACAGCCATTTTAGCTCTTGATTCTGACCTGACCAACAGGAAGGAATTGGTTGCAAATCTGAAGGTAAAAGGCAATTGGGGATGAAAGTGTAGGACTATTTGTTGTTTTTAAAGTTTTTTTAGTTAGGTTACATCTAGACTGAATTCCTCTCTCAAAAGAAGAATGCAAATGGAGCACGAATTTACAAATCTTATGCTTCATTTGCTTAATCGCGTCCAAGCGCTTTTTCGAAAAAGGATTTTTCGGAAAAAAATACCAACTAGACGGGGTTCTTTTGGAAAAAAAAAAAACCCCTTTTTCGAAAGGACCTTTAAACTTCATTTTTTTCAGGAGTATGGGTTCTTTTGAAAAAGAGGTTGTTTTTTTTTTCCTGAAAGGACCCCATCTAGACTGCATTTTTTTCCAATAAACTCTTTTTTGAAAAAGTGCTCGTATGCAATTATGCAAATGAAGCACAAGATTTGTAAATTCATGCCTCATTTGCATTTTTTATATCCTTCATTTGCATTCTTCTTTCGAGAGAGGAATGCAGTCTAGATGTAGTCTTACAGACTAACATGGATACCCCTCTGAAATGATAAATTTAATAATTCTAAGAAAGGGAAGGAGTTAAAGCAGCAAAATATGGACACTATCCTAAAATATAAAAGGCAGATGTTAACAAACTCATGACTCTGGACAGTAAGTTCTCATGGGAAGACAAACTGAAGCGATAAAGGCATTGAGGAAAACTGTCAATTTCTCTACGAGACAATATCAAATGCATATGTGCAAACTATCCTGATGCAAAAGAAAGAGGAGGAATCAAAAGAGACCAATACAGATGCATCAGGAGCACACTAATGACCTGAAAATCAAAAAAGAATGCCACAAAAAATGGTGTACAAAAGACTAACACATGCATGTAGGAACAAAATCTGAAAAGTCAAGACATACACCTAGGAAGAGACAGAAAAGGCTCTACTAAAAGGTTGTGGTGTGTGTGTGTGTGTGTGTGTGTGTGTGTGTGTGTGTGTGTGTGTGTGTGTGTGATTTAAATACAAGGAGCAAGAAAAAATGAGAAATATCAGCCTCTACTCTCAAGGCCTATATGTCCACTTCATTGAAGATATTCAATTAGATTAGATTACTCAGTAACAATGCTAAAGTATTTGTGAGATTATTTCACAGGTTGGATCTTCAGCATTACCTTAGGAATTTCAAAAAAAGTATTGATTTTTTTCCCCCTCACTTCAGCAAGTCAAACGTATTTAGTGTGGCAAAGAAACTGATTCTGAGTGCCGCTTTTCCTCTGAGCTGTATTCAGTGCTTTTCTAAAATGGTTTAAGAATTTAAAAAGCTGATTTTCATGAATATCGAAGTTGTGAAGGCTACAGCTGTTTTTAGTAGTTACACATTAGGAACAAAATTATGTTTAGAAATGAGTGCAGAGCTAGCGGAGTGAGCTATTCAGTTCTGCTCCTGACAAGGGAATTGGTTAACTGCAGAATGAAACCAAATAAAATTTGGCTCAATATCTAATCTTGTGCATGACCTCTAGAACAAAACTCAGGGATTTGTGCTTAACAAATTAGGATTTACTAGGTTGATGAGCTACAGAAGGAGAAACAATGAAGATAAAAAAAAAACCTAAATGCCCATAAATGTAAAACAAAGATGACATGTAATGCCAATAGAGGGATAAATAAGCTCTGTCCAAAAAACTTGCATATTTGCCCACCAACTGCTTATATTGTAGTTTTATTTGAGAACCAGGAGGCTTATGGTACTTGTTCAGTTTTCCAATTTTCTTGTAAAGATTTGGTCAAAAGTCACTTTGAAGCTATAATATACAATATACTATACTCCTGAACTACTAAGTACAGGTTGAAACACTTTAGTCCAGCACTGTCTAGTCTGGCAAGATCTGTGGTCTGGCATGATTTTAGTTAGCCAGATGTCAACTTATCAAGAGTGTAGCCAAGTTTGGTGTGGTTCCATAAAGCTTGTTTACAGCCCCTAGTCCTTGCTCTCAGTATTCTGTGCTGTTGTTTAGCTCTATTTTACGCCATACATATCTTCTAAGAGCCTAGTAATCAGTTTAAGTGTTGGTAATGCTGCTGGACAGTACTGATCTTTTGTGGTTCACCACATTCCCTGGTTTGGCTCTGGTGCTGGACTAGCGAGGTTCAACTTGTATTGGGCGATGTATAATGAGACAGGCCCTATTCTGATGCAAATATTGATTTAATTTGCTCCATTTTGAGGTTCCCACTTTCTGGGACTGAGCTACATCAAGAAAGTAGTATATTTATTGTAAAGGGAGAGCATAGATGTGGGAAGTCACAAAAGCAAATTCTGTATTTACACAAAATGTAATCAGTGTGATTAAATCGGTATAAACCCTTTTAGTACAGATGTAATTCAATTCATATAGACTATATAGGTGCTTATGGGTATTCCTGAAGAGAAAGAGTAATATGCCATATATGGACTTTGGACTTAAGTTATGAAAAACCTAAAACGTAACTAAAGTTTACAGACTAACATTTAATATTAAAAACCACAATAGAAAAAACTTAATTTAAATTCTCATGAGAGTCGTTTGTGATATGTAGGAAGGTCAATATATTAAAGAAGGGGAATAGTCTATACTTGTTTAGAACACATTTATACTGGTATAATGGCATCTGCATTAGCGCTTGTACCAGTATAACTATTCAGATTTTTTAAAAATCATGCTTCTAATGGACACAGTGACCATTGTACAAAAGCTGGGTGTATGCCTGGTGTTAAGAGTCCAGTTTGTTTATTGCCCTAACCCACAAGAACCAGGAGTTTAAATCTGATCCATGCTTACTCTCATTTTCTCTTTCTGAAGATAATATCCATTTCCAATCATAACTTTTGTTGCTGGCATGCTCCTGGCCATCGACTTGTAGAGGATTTCTATTTCTCAGGCCATATAAAAGGAAATACTGAAGATCCGAGTCTTGCAAAGGCTTTTGTCAACGAATGACCAGGGAGATGCCAATAGTCATGGATACTGATTTAGCTGCATTGCCTTTTGCGTTGTTGATACATGGTCGGGCTGCCCAGTGGTAGCTACTCTTAGCAGGCTTCTTCAGAGTTGCTACCACTGCATGCTATTTGTGCATTATGGGAATGGTATTTTCCTTGTTTTTTAAATGCAAATTCTGATGCAGATTTGAGTGTGTTGGGTTCATCATGATGAACACCAAAACACTGATGGTCACCTGTATATCAGGTGAGCAAATCTTGTGGGTACCTTTTACTAGTTTACTAAGCAATTAGGATTGTACTGAAAATTGGCCTCCGACACAGGAGGTAAGCCCAACATTTTGGAAAGGTTATATACAGGGTGCACTTGAACTTCTCTAATAAGCTTCAAAGGAACATGTGGTTCTCCAGTTCCACAAATCTTGCTTTGAAATATGTAGGGTAATGTGCTGATTAAAGCTGTGTGAATAACTGATTTTTTGCGAGGAGGGAAGAGGAAGATTCTGGTCATACAAATTTTCTTTAGCTTTCAAAATATTGTATTTATAAATAAAATTGAAGTAAATTTCAAAATAAAGTAATTCAAATAAAAAAATTAGTTCTGAAAATGTCAAAATAACACATTTTGATTTATTTCAGATTTTTACCAAAATAATTCGGTATTCAACAGCTGTTTGGGAAATGTTTCAGTCAATTCACATCTTCTCTTTGGGGCAAAAGAAAAGAAAAGTTGGGGTTAGAAAGATTTTTTCCCCCAGCTCTAGTGCTCCCTCAGAGTCCAGACAAAAAAATCACAATAGGTGAAATGAAGAGGTGAGTGAATGTGTAGAACAAAAACTCATAATGTGAGTCTCTTCCCTGTATAAGGAATAATTTCTGCCTTTAGATCACATGCAGCTCCTACTGAAGTAATGGCTGAGCATAACCATGGCTAGAGTTTGATCTCTTAGTAACTATGGATATGTTTAGACTGCATCCCTCTGCCGACAGAGGGATGCAGATTAGGCAGGTTGTCATTGCAAATGAAGCAGGGATTTAAATATCCTGTGCCTAATTTGCATAAAAATGGCCACCGTTTTTGCCAACTCACCACTTTGTCGGGAAAAAGCGGCAGTCTAGGAGAGGATCTGTCGAGAAAGAAAGCCTTTTTCGACAGATCCTGTAAACCTCCTT
>JANRFK010006688.1:26888469-26902598 GCA_030068395.1 Apalone spinifera
GTAGCCAGTGTGATTTTGTCATATGAGGATTAATACACATTAGAAGGATTGTTGCTGTGATGCATGTGTCTGCTGCACAGTGGTCTCCTTTTGACAGTTGTTGGAAGTGTTGAATGCTTTAACAGATGGCTAAACTCAGAAGTTGCAGTTCTTAGTTCTTTCACCATTTTAGCTGGAACAATAAACAAACAAAACACCCATTCCACACACATGAAAAGTGATCTCCATATACTACCTTGGAGCAGTATAATATCCACAGCCAAAGTCATCACAGCCTCTTATTTCATTTGTAGGATTCCCTTCACATATCTGTCCCCATGGTCCCGCAGTAACTTAAGAAGAAATAGATTATACAAAAGTGAAGCATTTTTTTACCTTGTCCAAGATTTAATATTACATATTACATGTTTGGTATTAAACGAATAGATTGAAAATAGAAGGACACTGACATTTCTTTAGTAATATGATTTCTGATGTATCACTTTCGAATATGTATTGCTTGTGTGAGTGTCACAGATGAATGGCTCTTGATTTTTTTAAGTTCATGTGACCAGAGTGGTGGTCTTTTTTTTTTGTTACATAGAATACGCAGGTTAGAAGGGAAGATTTTGATATTTTTCACATAGATATATCTGATCCAACAAAGAAGTTTTTCTTGCAGAACTCTGAAAGGATCCCCATGCTTTACTTGAATTGTAAACTTTTTGAAGCAGGGGCTCGCTTAGATGCATATGTTTGTAGAGCACTGGCACAGTGGGATTCTGGCCCATGAGTGGGGCATGTGAATGATACTGCAATAGAAATAATGAAAAATAACTTAGACTAAGGTCAGATGCTGCCCTTCATCTTCAGTGGAAATGTATTGATGGTAAATAAGGGTTTGAGTTTATTATTTAGCTCTGAAGTAGAGAAGAGTACACATGTGGAGTCAGAGAAGGCTATGGATGTTGGCTGTCCATCAGTTGTAACTATTTAGAGGACATCTTAGCTCTCTCAGAGAGTCAGAAAACAAAAATAACACTCTAATGTACCTGCAAATTGAGATTCTGCCTGAGGGCAGTAGGAGAAATCACCTTTCTAGCTTTTTCTCGCCCTGAGTCAGAGCTGGAGAGCTGCAACCTGCAAGGGTTCTATAATTGCCAGGACATAATTTGTCTACTACTCCATGCCCGTGTTTCTACACAGCCCTCTTAGAAAGCACCATGAAGTCCCTTCATGGACTTCAGAGCATTCTAGCTCAGATTATATGCCAGGCTAAAATGAAGCATCAATGACTTGAATGTATTTTGCAGAGTGTTTCGAAAAGTGCTAAGTGGAAAGCAAGCCTACATGCTTCACAAAATTGAGTTAAACCTGTTCCTTATTTCAGGGTGATAGGTTGGGGGTTTTTTAACCTCCTTTTGATATCACCTGCTGGGCCTGCGCTCTGTTTGGTGTAGCTGAGGAGAAAAGAGTGAAACTAATTTTCTGCCACCTTGCTTCCATCATGAGGAACATCAGCTTCTACTTCCCAGAAGACCTTTTAATGCTTGGAGAAGTGGTGGGAGGTAGGGGTGGAGCTGACTGTGTTCCCCAAATGGTCCAGTGCCAAGTGTTTTCCTGACTGGCTGATTAAGCCAGGTATTGGTGTCCTTTGTTCTTTCAGAGGGGTGCAAAGGATATAGAATGTGACCTATTATTTGTGTTGCTGCTGCAGCAGCATATTAATCATTTTACAGTTAGATAAGAAGACAAGATGTCTGTTGCTGAGAGCCTGCTTTTTAATAGGCAACCTACAAACAACTTAAGGTAGTGGGAAAGGGAGCACAGCAAAGCTATACAATAGAACTTTGTACTTCCAGGGCGTTGGTACAGAGCGTGCGGGGAAGGAGTATTTTATAGGCCCCTATTCAGTATAATTAAACTAGTTATAGGTAGCATAGGTCTCCCTCAAGAAAGTGTTTGGATCTTTTTGTAAAGGGAAGCATTGTACATGGAAAGACACCAAAGCAAAGTCTTGGGGCCTATCTACCCACATACATAATCAGTGTGATTAAATCAGTACAATCCACCTAATACAGCTGTAACTCTGTAGGGTTCTAAAGGTGCTTACAGGCTTTCCGGTAGAAGAAGGGGAATAAGTTATGCTTGTTTAGATCACCTTTATACTGGTATAACTGCATCCACACTAGAGGTTGTAATGGTGTAACTATTTCAGTGTAAAAAAAAAAGACAATCCTAACTGGCACAGGTAGGCACAGTACAAAAACTGTGTGCATGTCAGGTGTTAGAGAGATTTCAGTTCATTTATTGCTCTGCCCACAAGAACAAGGAGTTTCAGTATGATCAATGTTTACTCTCATTCTCTTGCTCAAAGATATCCATACATTGTTTCAACATTTGTTGCTAGCACATTTCCTGCCATTGACCTGTAGAGGATTTCTATTGATAACCTGTTTCAAAGGTAGCTGTGTTAGTCTGTGTCAGCAGAAACAATAGGGATTCCCATGGCATCTTAAAGACTAACAATTTTATTATTTCATAAGCTTTCATGATTTACAACTCACTTCGTCAGATGCATGAGTTGCAACTCATGAAAGCCACGTGCCATAATAAAATTGTTGGTCTTTAAGGTGCCAATGGACTCCTTGTTGTTTTTATTGATGATCTGATCACTCAGTCCATACAAATGGAAACACTTAGATGATGTGTCTTGCAAAGGCTTTTTGCCAGTGACCAGGGAGATGCCAAAAGTCATGTGGGCCAAGCTAGCTGCTTTGCCTTCTGAACTGCCCAACCATGGTCAGGGTGTCCAGACATCTTAGCAGACTTCTTCAGGGTAGCTGCTACTGTGTGCTATTGGCACATCGTGTGAATGGTGATGGTGTTTTTTATTGCAAATTCTGATGGAGATTTGACTGTGGTGGGGTTAATCCTGATGAACATCAAAACACTGACCTACATGTCAAATATGCAGTTTTTTCCCAGGGGTTAGCTACTTCACAGATATTCCTTTAGGAACATGCTCTCTCTCTATCATTCCAGTTTTGCCTCCTATCCCAGACCAGCCCAAAACAATCCAGGAACTGGGCGGTGAGTGGCTGACTAATTTCCCCCCTGCCCGCATCCACACCATAAATATACCGCCGACACAGCCGTGTATACCCCGCAGGTTATACTTGTGTATGGGGTATACAAGATTTTTTTTAACTCAAAAAGAAAAAACCGCAGGGTATCTTTGGGTGCAGGGTATATTCGCTAAAAGAATATATAGCTAAAAGACGGTACATCTGACTTACTAGTGACTCCACAGAGGCCTTCACAATGAATATAGAGTAAATATTGGGGTAAAAAGTGTGTATGTCATTCAAACCTGTTTACTTTTAATAGGAGTTGATCACTTGGAGGAAAAGCCTTTTATAATAGTAACAGAAAAATACCACATCCAACAAACTTACACTGAATGACAGCAATTCATTTGAAAACAGAAAATGTTTCCTCCTCTATATTTCTGGTTCTTTTATTACAGAATCACAGACTGAGAAACAATGTAAAATGGTCTAAACCTTTTGATCTTTGTCATTATTTAACCCCATTTAGAGGCTTTTTGGGACAAACCCAAAGTTGCTGATGGAGTTAATATACTGTTACCTGCCTATAGTCTCTGTCACATAATAGACATAGATCATTGTTATTTATTTTACTGTTATCTTTATCTTTATCTTGTTAAAGTATTTATGCAAAATTTAGATGTGAATTTGAAAAGCAGAAGTGGCAATTGAATCCGATCTGCCCTTGTTTCCTAAAGATGATTTCCAGCAAAAAATGTCAACTTAATATCAGGAACATTACAAAATCACTTTGACTTACCAGATGAAATTAAGGCAGCAACAATGATTGTGATGACTATGAGCATCTTCATCTTCACCACCAGAGTTGTGATTTCAAGTAAAGGGTCTAAAATACTTTGCTTTCTATTTATGCATTCCAAGAGAGGTGGTGTCAATTCCCAGCCAATCAGACATCAGGGAAATTTAAGAGGAATCTGTTATCTTGGTTGGGAACTTAATTTGTAAAGCCAAATACCAACCAGAACAGAGTCTTCCTTTGGGGGCGTACCAGTAAGGCAGATAATTAATGGAATGGAAAGGCCAAACCTTTGGCAAAAGTAATGATGTGGTTTTGGAGAATGCAATGCAATTAACTTGTTTGGGGTGTTTTTAACAACTGATCAATGATTAAAAATTTAAAAGGAGAGAATTCAAGGACAAACTGCTGATATCTTTTTTCTGCATTCTTCATCAGTCTGTAGATAACCTCCCGATTTCAGAATGATAATGCGATGGAAGGTAGGAAGAGAATTCTAAGTAATCTGTAAAGCTACTTGGGCAGACACTCACTTTTGGGAAAGAGTTCAGCTAATTGGACACTCTTGTACTTGACAAGGTGAACACTGAATAATCCACCTTATATTTAAAAAATGTGAACACATAGAACCTTATTAGACAGTTCCAGGAAATGGTCATCCTTATCTTACCAAAAAATTTGATGTCTCCTGATCAGTTACATATGTCTATTTTATTATTCATGTTAGATATAAGACAACTTCAGAGTAAATATTAGGAAAAGCCATGGAGTTAGTCTGGAGAATGTCTGAATGTAAAAATAGGAAACCTTATAATAATGTGGTTATACCAAATTACAGGATAGTCACGAAATGGAAAATGCTGAAGTACAAATAAAGCAAACTGTGGTTATTCTGGAGAAGGGAGGAAATGTGACATAGAGTGGTGTGTGGAGACTAAGAGTTAAGTTTATATTCTTGGCTCTTCCTCTTCCAGATATATTTCTTTAGGGAGTTGTTATTTCTAACCACTCCTAGCTGTAATATAAAAAAAGAAAAAAATAGGTTACATATAATTTCATTATGGGGCTTTCAGACATTAAGGATGTACTCTTAACCTTCTCCCCTTTATGCCCCCACTCTTTCTTTCTTTCATGCTATCAAACATCCTTTGGGAAATAATTGCCTATCCTATCTTGATGAAAAAAAAAAGACAAAAGGAGATTTGGTGGCAGGAGACTCAAAACATAAATGCTTGATTTCCTAAAATTGGAGGGAAGTTAGAATGAAATTCAGTACAATAATGAAAAGAAATACTGTTGGTTTGTGTTTTTGTATATGTAGTGGCAACACAGAAAAAATAGAAGAGAAGGAGAAAAGAGCCAAGAAACCTGAACCTTTTATATATAATTTTCGTGTTGATGAAAAACTGGACACTTTAAGAAAAGGGGTAGAGGATTATGAAACCATCTTGTGTTTTATTAAAGGCAATTTTTAAAAAGTTATGAGGGCAACATTTCAACCATTTCTACTCCCAGTGCATTATTTAATGGTAGGAATTCATATGTTGCAAAGGTCAATCTTTTAAGAAGTCTAAATACACAATCCACAAAATATTTCCAACCATTCGTAAATAAAATAAGGTGAATTGCTTTTGTTAATACAAGAAAGTGAATATTTGGTTCTTTTTGTGAAGTTCCTAAAATCCTTTTCACATTTTATTTGATTAGCCTCAGTCATGCACTTACGTAGCAAACAGCAGATGCGTGTTTTAGGTCCTCCACATCTATAGTTAGAATATGAACCAGAACAATAATTGCTGTTATATTGACATATCCCTCCCCGATTTAAACAAGCGTCGTCATGGAGCATATACCAGATATGTTCATCTATTTTACCTAAGAAATAAGAGAGTTCTTTAAAAAAATTGATACTATCCATTTATTTTCGTAACCGTGATCATAGTGACATTGCCATCAAGCCCTGGCACAAATTCATGGAAATGGCTAGTAAGGTCCTGCTGTGAATGATTTTCTCCAGGACTGTGTCCAGACCAGTGGTAAAGGACTCACCCCATTACTTGTCCTTATGCCCTCTTGAATAACCATAAGCAATAACCCTTTTTTCAGTTACTGAAAATATCAATAGTTTTCCTGACTCCCTTTGTTATTTAGCTAAATTATGTATATTCTTTAATCTTTCCTCAAAAGCCAATCTTATAATCCTCATAATCATTTCCCACGGGGAAAATGGGAAGTGACTGACTAGGAAGGAGTACTGCAGAAAGAGATCTAGGGGTTATAGTGGACCTCAAGCTAAATATGAATCAACAGGGTGACACTGTTGCAAAAAAACCCAAACATCATTCTGAGATTCATTAACAGGAGTGTTGTGAACAAGACACAAGAAGTCATTCTTCTGTGTTGATTAGGCCTCAACACATTTCAGGAAAAATGTGGAGAAATTGGAGACGGCCCAGAGAAGAGCAACAAAAATGATTAAAGAGTTAGAAAGCATTTGGGAAGACTGAAAGAATTGGGTTTGTTTAGTTAGGAAAAGAGAAGACTTTGAGGGGACTAACTGCTTTCAAATGCCTAAAAGGGTATTACAAGAAGGAAGGAGAAAATTGATTCTACTTAAGGTCTAATGACAGGACAAGGAGCAATGGGCTTAAACTGCAGCAAGGAAGGTTTAGTTGGACATTAGGAAAAACTTCCTAACTATCAAGGTGTAGAAGCACTGGAATAAATTGTCTAGGGTGCAGTGGAGTCTCCATCATTTGAGATATTTAAGAGCAGGTTAAATAAACATCTATCGGGGATGATCTAGATGGTGCTTGGTCCTGCCGTAAGGACCTCTTGAGACTTGATGACCTCTTAAGGTCCCTTTCAGTTCTAGTATTGTATTATTTTAGTACCACTTCAGTTTGCTGTCACCTTATTGATATTGGTTGCCAACAACTGCATATGGAGATCTGAGGTCCAACCGATATGCCTTCAGAGGAAAGCACACCATTCTCCTCCTTTGTAACCATCATCTGGCTAAATCTGCAATATTTTTAGAAGAAGAAGATTTCAGCTTGACCTTAGCAGGGTGACCAGGTGACATGTGGGGTTAAAGAACTCCTACCAGGCCTGGTTCAAGCCCATTTATGCTGGTTTTCTATACTCTGGATGAGGTTTCCCCGGAGCTCAATTTTCTCCTTTGCATCTCAGCTCTGGAGAATTTAAAGAGCTACTGCAGAAGAACCAGGAAGAGAAGTATTTTTTTGTTTTTCCTATTAATTTAGGGATAAAAAGCCACCCTGAAAGATGATCATTCCCATGGATATGGATGGAAAGAAGGAGTCTTCTCAACATTTCCATGAAAGCACAAAATGGTAGAAAGAAGCAGCCAGCCCATCACCCTCTATCTCGCCTATGGAATTTGAGGGAAGAGAAAGGGATGTACCTCAAAAGAAAACTTCCGGTAAAGGATGAGAGGAAACTAAGGTTTGTCTCATGTCAGATGTGGGCCTCTTCATGTTGAATGGTTCCTTAGAATATGTTCTAACTGCTTACAGTAAACTCTCTCTTCAACCTTTTATTGAACCTTGACACTATATATTTTTCCCAGAATTTAAGAAGAGTTCCGTAAAGCTCAAAATCTTGTCTCACTCTCCAACGGAAGTTGGTCCAATGAACTATCTTATGTCTTTCTAAGACTATTCTCATGCAGTCCTGATGTGTTGTAAATGTACACTTTGGAAACCTGGTATCATTTAGGCTGTTAAATAACTTGTACTTACAATTCACAGGGCAAGGCAGGCAGCATTTTTGATTGTTATCACTTCCACACAATCCAGAAAGCAACTCAGACCAGCACCTCATATACCGATAGTCATGGCACTTCCCCATTTTTTTCTCACAGTTAATATTGGCAGCAACTATCAAGAAAAGACTTTGTTGAGAAATGTCTCAGATATGTGATGCTAGGCTATTACAGTGAAGCAACAAAGAATAACTGAATAGCAAATAAGTGCTAATAAAGATCCTGAGGAAATCCTCCACCTTACAGTGTACCTGGTTGCGCCTCTACAAAAGCTGAGTTGTGAGAATTTTCTGATGTTGTCTAAAATAAGTCATCTGGGTTGGGAATTCTAACTGAAATAAGTGCCCTGGTCTTTTTTCTTTTTTTTTAGGGAGATTAAAAGGATTAATTTAGAACATCACTCACCCTCTGTTAAGACAAGCAACTTAGTTTTGTTGTTGTTTTTGTAGGCCTAGTATGATTTCTAAAATTATAAAATTTTATAAATTATAAACTTTTAACCAATTGAAAACGTATTTCTTAGTATAATCAGCTAAGATTTTAGGTATAGCCTAGTTGTTCCTCTCAGCATCTAAATGATACCAGAAAGGAGCAGCGTGAAACTATATTCTCCAGTGATTAAGAGGCTAAGTTGAAAGTCCCGAGGGAACTGCTTATTCCAGGCTACTGATGAAACAGTTTGTCTCAGCTAGATTCCAAATGTTTCCTTGAGAAGCATGTAGAAAAATCCCTCAACTGCATATCTGGATCCTAGTCTCCATGATCTGAGCTGCTAGTTCAGATTACTGAGTTCATTCCGAATCCGATCCCAGGGGATTGGGTCTGTCTTTGTGAACATGCAGCTTTGCTTTGTGATTACAAATACAGCTGCCCTGTTAACTCAGCCTTAGAAAAACCTTTCCCACCAAACAGTAACAACAATAAGGGGGTAGTGTCATTTCCACCCAAGGGTATTCACCTAAGATGTGAATTTCAGAACCTTGATTATACCATGATTATTAATGTTAATATTTATACACGCAAGTTCTTCCTCCTTCCAGCTGCAAACAGTAGGCAAAAAGAGGATTGGGAGGAAATGAAATCACAAAGGGAGATTTAATAGCCAACTTTCTTCCCCTTGCAAATGAAAAAGTAAGATACAGCAATACCATTCATGAAATTGTACTCTATTCAGGGCAAGTAAGAGACACATACTTGGTTGTCAAGAATGTGCAAAAATATTTTCCCCCAAACTTCTCCTAACATTTTATAAACATTTCAGAAGGTTTTTTAAAAAAATTATCAAACTTTATCTCCTTCCTAATTAACCCACGGAGACTAAGACAGTTCTATTCAACACTAGCCACACCAACCATTGCAGATGTTTTCCAACATCTATTATTTCAGAATATTTCATTATAAAAATAAATTGCTCAGTACTGAATAGCAGCAAATTTCCCTATCAGCGAATCTGTTAGGTTCTCATCAGTTTCATTTTGATTAAATTAGAGCTACTGAATGAGAAAGTAGAGACTAGAATCACCCAACCCTTTCCAGTCCTCACATTTCTATTTAAAGTCATCTTGGCAATTACTTTTCTAGAAATAACTCTGTAATGCTGAAAATATTGATAATCTCTTAACAGATTTTTTACTTGGATTGTCTATAGATATTATCTGGATATGATATCTAGATTATGTATAGATAATATTTTAAAATCTATCTTATCAGATCCTTTTGAAACAATAAACCTCTATAGAATTTGCAGTTAAAAGCTTAATAATAAATAATAATTAATAATAAGTAGCTCTTATATAGCATCTTTTATTCATAGATCTCAATTAGGTCAATGCAACACTATTTGGATCAGTTTAAATTCATTCAGCCAATTAATCTTTTTTATAGACTTACCAACTGAAATCAAGCCCAAGACAAAAATCAGTGAAATCATTCTGTATGCTTCCCCACAATTCTGTGCTCATGCAACAGTACTGGATTTTCTTCTCATTCTGCTACTTATGAATACTGGTGAAGGCCACCGTAGCATTCAAGCCAATCCAAATTCATATAGTTTCAATTCAGGGTAAAGGAGGCAGTCTTTTGTGAGGTAATCTGAAGCCTAGTGTGTATTGCTTCAAAACAAAGCACATGAGAATATGGGGATTTCTACCTGAAAGTTGTCCAAAACTAAGATTTTCTCAGAATTCTCAACAGAATCCTGAACAATAAATAATTTAGCTACACTGGGGTACAAAATATTGCTGTGCCACAGATGATCTTAGGTGAATAGGCATTTAAAAGCTTGTTTCTATTGTTTCCTAGATTTTTATATACTGTTACTGGAAACCTAGATTAATAGGCATGACTTTTTCCCCATTACAGACCTTTGACTAAATTCTGCTTTCTTCACTGAGGGAACAAGGATTTCAGTGGGAATAATTACTGACTAATTATTTTGTTGTTGAAGGGGGGAGATTTGCCTGCCCCCTTCTACTGTTTATTTTTCAATTAATTTTGTTCTGACTCCTTATGAAATGAGTTGAATGGGTTAAACTTGCCAAGACTTAAATTATTTGCTGAAAGTTTTATGCTCTCCTCCTGGACAAAGATAAGAGATAAATGCTTATTGACTGCTTTTTTTTGGAGCAGGAGAGGCGAGGATACTATCTCTTCCTTGTGCACATTCTGTATCTTCTGTTATAATTTGTTTCACATAAATGTACAAAGGCACAGTGAGTACACACTTAAATGTCTGCTCCATTGCCTGAGACCTAGAAAAGTATTGCATTGACTCAAGGGAATTTCTTATTAATGGCTGACATTCAGTTTTGCCACCAGGCTGGTTTTCCTTTGCAGACAGAACTGGAACTGGAGGAATATTGCATTTATTGTAAATGAGAGAGAGTTAAAATCAGAAATGAGCAAACTGGAATGATAGCAAATTTAGACTTTATCTTCCATGATTTAAGAGCCAATAAGAAAGGGTATGTCTGCATTGCACAGTTATTTCGGGATACTGGAGGGATTACAAAATAGCTACCCTGAATCTACACAAGCCATCTGTTATTTTGAATATTTTTTTTTAAATAACAGGCATGCTATTTCACCATCTCAGTAAACCTTGTTGCACAAGGGTTAAGGGATGGCTTGAAATAGTGCATTATTTTGAAATAAATTTGAAGTAAGATACTTAGTTGGAGTTTAGGGTGCTGTGTAGATGCACCCTTAGTGTGGGGGGAAAGATGGAGATACAGAAGCCAGAAACTTGAATGTTTTTTCTCAGAATAACACAGCTACTGTTCAGAATGGTTAAGGACAATACAAGAAGAAGAGTGTATGCCAGGGAAACTGTTCCAGAACCCTATGGAGGAAATCTTAGCCCCCACCAATGTCAGTATCAGATTTTCTATTGATTTCATTAGAAGCCAGTATTTTTTTTAAAGACTCCCCTCCCCCATAGAGGCAAAAAAATTGTTTACCCACCTCCCACCTTAAGTCGGTTTGGTCCTTATTATGGCATATACCACCGAAAACCTTATCGTCTGATAGCAAACCCAATGCATATGTCCTGCCACCTCTCCTGTAACACAGGGGTTCATTAATCTCATCATGAAACTGAGGCACAGGGAGCCACATTTACTAAAGTATTTAGTCATCTAAGGATGCAGCCAGGGGTGAGCGGCATTTGAAGAAGTGAGTTAGGTGAATACGTCCCATTGACTTTCAGCAGAAATTAATACCTCATCTTTTCAGGAGTTTTGTAGAAGCCCACTAGCTCTCCAGAGGGGAGGGAGGTAAAGTGTTGCCATGGCTAACATTAGAATCCTGCTCCTATGAGGCTACAGCTATGAGTGAGGATTCCAGACCCCCTAACCATTCAGCTATGGGATAGCTTGCGGGAGATCTTTCACATTCTCTCCCATTGACATTCTATTTTGTATAAAATACTTTAAACCTTCAGTCGATGAATGAGAGAGATTCTATCCCCTACTGGTTAGGGCACTTACCCGAGAAAGTGGGAAACCCAAGTTAAGGTCCCTACTCCAAGGAATAGTTAAGTATTTTATGCAACAAAGAGGAATATCTTCATCCTGCCCTTGAGTAGGAAAAGATCAACAAAGCATCATTCCCATAGCCCAGTGGTCAGAACAAATGCCATGATGGTGAGAGACCTGGTAAGTCCTTAGTCCAACTCACGCAGAGTGGGGGGTTTGACTTTGGGCCTCCTGCATCAATGCTTTCACCACTGGGCTATCAGATATAATGGGGGTAGCCCCACCTTTTTCTTCCTCCGGTTGTTTTGTGTGTGCCTTAATAAGTTAAATGTGCTTCTCAGCATGCCCACGGAAGTGGGTGCCAGAAATGAATTAGGAAGGGGGGCACCAAGTTTGTGAAACCCACCAGAGCTTGGGCACTGAACAGCTAACTGGAAATATAGGTGCTAGGGACTTCAGGTGCTTACAGGGGAGGTGGCAGCAGGACAGGGGTTTCAAGACTGTCAATTTTAGATTTGGATAGGTAAGTGACTGTTAGGCACTTAAATCCATGTGTGGATCTAGCTCTATGCACCTATTCAGGCCCCAAAATGCCTTTGTACATCTGCCCTGGCGAAATTAAGGGATTTGCCCAAAGTCTCTAAGAAAAGTCTGTAGCAGAGCTGGGACTGAGACTACCTGAGGCCCAGTCCAATACCTTACCCAGAAAACCCTGCTTCTTACCTTACAGACGTTATCACTAATACTGGAAGCTGTGGGGAAAGCAAACTGAGGTGATCTATGTGTCTAATTATCCTTGTTTCACAGTCTCCCATGATGTCCTAATTGGTAAGAACAAAGAATTTAATCAGAGACCAGCTATGCTCAGTATCTGTAAAGTGCATTCCATCATAATAATGTTTTCCTAGGAATAAAAATGTATCCTGATCATCTTTCTTCATGAACCAGAATTGACTTAGTCATGTGTTGACTAGTGGAGGGAGATGACTTCTGAAGGAGCGTTAATAACCTACAAAAGTACAGTCCAAGCCATTTTATAGTAGTGAGTGAAATTACAATGTAGCTGGTTCCAGAGTAGGCAGAGTGCACCAGCTGTTCTAAAGGGAACAGATTCAAAGAGGAGATGGTAACTGATGTTTCTCCCTTGACACGTTTTTTGGACCTGAATAACAAATGACTAAGTTCATTTGGGATGTGGGGTGGATAGAAGAAAACCGAATGAAGGGAGAAACAGAAAAATGGGCCTATGTCCAAGGATATATTTTTACAGTGTTTCTGTGTATCAAATGTGTATAAATGTGTATCAAATTTAGGATTTTCTTCAAGGAGAGGTGAGATGGGAGAAGTCGGGGGAGCACTGAAAGTGAAATTTGTAAGGTTTCTGCTTATTTTTATACATTTTTGGACCAGATGTTCTAAAGCACCAAACCTGGCTTACATATTTGGTAGCTAGTGAGCGGTCTGTTGATTTAATGGAGTAACACTGGGTTTAAACGAGTGTAAACGAAATATGAATCTGGCGCCAATTATCTCTTGCTCCGACCAGAATCCTGGAGTTTACATTCCACAGTTAATAGAGTGATGTACATGCCGTAAGTCAGAAAATGAGTATAAGAAAATCAGTGGACTCAGTTTCATTTCAGAGTCATACAACTGTAGATTGTTTAAATGTAAAGGCTGCCTCTGAAATCTGGAAACATGAAAGTCTATGAAAGTAAAGAAATAACTAGGTATAAGGAGTGGAAAGTGTCAGTTTGAGAAATAGTTAACTGATAGGAAGCAGAAAATTGTAATGAATAAACAGCAGACATCATCTAGCTAGACAAATATAAAAAGTACAAAAAAATCTTTCATTAAATTGAGATTTAAAAAAGGCTTATTAAATCCTATTCCCAAACTTCTCAAACCCAGCAAATACAAGCTCCAAGGACTCTATCCATGCTGTGATCTCAAAGATTTCCTTCAAGGAAATACGACTGACTCAAAATCTATTGTGAAGCAATAGAAAAGATAGATCACACAGAAAAGGTGAGTCAGATAAATAGCCTTAATAGTTGCTAGGCCTAATAATGCTTCATTTCCCAGCCCAAATGACACACGCAGGCAAATTTATCCATCCTTTATTTTACAATTTTATTTCCCAAGCACCATGGACATGACCCAAAGCTCAGGTACAGGGAGCTCAGCTTCTTAGAAACCCAGGTACATGTGTTTGAATGTTCCTATTGTGCTTTTAGTTCTATCAGTCATTCAGCATATATAAAACTAATGTCCCATCTATTAAGTGTCTTTTTAGTAGCAGGTAGAAATGAAAATACCCTTAAACCAGCTTAAAACATCTAAATTGATACAGATTCAAATAGAATCTAATCTACCCTGTTTTGTGACGGATACTTGTGGATTCCAATAATGAAGGGAGAGAGGATTGTTTAGCAGTCAAAGGATCAGATTTGAAAATACAGTAAAACTCCAATGGTCTGGCACTCCTGATAGTCCGGCACCAACTGGAACCCGGAAGTGCT
>JANRFK010006688.1:26910348-26941154 GCA_030068395.1 Apalone spinifera
TAGCAAAACGCTAATTCGAATTAGTTTTTAGGTCTAGATGCACTAATTCGAATTGGCTAAGTTCGAATTAACCAATTCGAATTAAGTTAGTTCAAATTAGCGCAGTAGAGTAGACATACCCTGATAGTGCTAATCGATAAGCTTCTGCTTATCAGTTACTTGACTAGTCAATTAGTCGCTAACATCCCTACTCAGTAGTGGACGTTTGCTAATGCTGCTAGACAATATTGACTTCCCATGGTCCAGCAAATTCTCTGGTTTGGCACTGGTCAGGTCCTGAGAGTGCTGGACTAGAGAGGTACAACCTGTACCAAACACATCAATAAAAAAATATTTCCGGGGGAGAATATGAATTTTCCTAGCCCAGGAACTTAAATCGCTATTTGATGTATAGGCCAGCAGAGGGAACATTCATTTTGGTTTGTATGCAATCCTTCTTCATTGATATAAGGACTCAATTGTTTTCATTCTTTTAAATTTTCTTGAAGAGCAAAAAGGATTGCAGTTGTCTCTTGCTATCAAAAGCTGATACGAATGTAATGAAATGTGGGAACAAACTTTTCTGTTTAGTCTGAGATATGATATTATGTAGAATAATATTCTTATAGTTTTCCTCTAACACAATCATAAATGTGGGAGGGATGGGTTTAGAACAATGGAAGGCAGGGAAAGAAAGGGAGGGCCTGGAGCATTGGGTGGTGGGGAGGTGTGTGTTTTTGGGATTCTGGAGCAGTAGGAGGGAAAGGAAGCATGTTTGGGGGGGGTCTGGAGCAGTGGGCAACAGAGGAGGTGGGGGAAGGAGTTGAAATTGCACATTCAGCTCTTTGTATATGAATACTGCAAAAGCAATATTTGCCCACTCTTTAAAAAAAAAGTCTCAATATGATGTGTAACTCATTGGGTGAGCAGAGCCACTTAGTTTTCTTTTTCTTTTTGGACTGGTGTCTTTCAAAAAATGAGAAGCTTTTAACCACTGGAAAAATGTCTCAACATGCTAAGTGGCCATGCGCTATTTTAAAAAAATATACAGCTTACATGTACCCCGCCTCTCCATAATTATCTCAGTACAGAACAGAGCGAACTACACCCTTCAGTGAGCAAGAAGTCAAGTTCAGAGTCATGAGGGAACTATTTGTTACAGGCTACCTCTGGGACAATTTGCCTGAGCAGTATTCCAGTGTCTCATTGAGAAGCACATAGGAAAACCCTCCAACAGTTCATGCAGAGTCCAGCCCCACAAGGACCTGCAAAGGTGCAGGGAGCCACACTGGCCATTTTTAGTTTGTTTAGTTAGCAGTTATCTCTTTGTGGGCTCACAGCCTCTGCCTTGCGATCACAAATACAGCTGCTCTGTTAACCCAGCATTCCAGAATCCTTTCTCACCAATCAGTAGCAACAGCAAAAGGGTGGTGTCGTTATCCCTCTTCCCATTGACCTGAATTTCAGAACCTTTCTTACACCATACTCAATTATATCAACATTTACACAGCAACTTTCTTCCACCTTCCAACCATGAACAATCGGCCAAGAAAGGATAGTTAGGCCAGAAAAGGACAAAAAAGCCTTACTAATCTGCAGTGCTACGATGAATGAAAGGGTAAAACACCAAAACAGCATGATGGTTTGTAAAGATTTTTTTATTTTTATTTAGAGCAAGTGGGATAAAAATTATTGCCCACTGGAAACTTGCAGGTCAAAAAAACGTATAAAATTTTTATCCAAAACTTCCCCTGAAATTTGCATGTGCATTTCAGAGTTCTTGTTTTGGGGTTTTTAAAATCAAACTATCTCCCATCTCTAATTTTTCCAACAGTGGACAGGCCTACATTTGTTAAACATGAGACTTGCCAGATATTCCAGATATGTTTCCAAAATTTTCTTTCAAAATTTCCATTATAGAGATATTAATAAGTTAAGCTGGTCAATAATGAACAGCAACACATTTACCTAACACCAAAACTATTTGATTTCTTTTATTCCATTTCATTAACTTTTAGCTGCTAAATGGGAACCAGAGACTGGAATAATCCAAAATTTCCCTAACATCACATTCCAAGCCCTTCTGGAGACTATCCCTGAGGTAATAACTCCATTTTACTGGGAATTTTTATTAAAATATATTCTTAATTTCTTAAGTATAAAATATATTCTTAATTTCTTAAGTATAAAAATAAATTCTTAATTTATTTTTACTGATTTCACATTCCTCAGCCATTATATATCAATTAAATTAATCATCTATTTTACCATGGCATTTTATAAAAATAGCTTTGGGTAGGCTTTGTAGTTAAAATATACATTTTAAGGAACAATAATAAGAAAAAAATAGTAATTAGCTGTTCTATAGTGCTTTTCATACATAGGTCTCAGTTAAGCTAAAGCAACATTATGTGGATCAGTCTTAAGTTCATCCAGACAGCTTCTGATTTTGTTATAGACTTATCAGTTGAAATCATTCTGTAGATTTCATGACAGTTCTGTGCTCACAAGAAAGCACTGGAGCTTTTTCTCATGCTGCTACATATGAAATACCATAGAAGGCCACTCTGGCTTTCCAACCAATCCAGATTTGTACACTTCTGATCCACTGAAAAAGAAACTCATGATGCGGAAAACTAACAGAGGCAAATGGTTAGCCAGAATGTACTCTTCAAATACAAAGGCATAGCAGCACTTTGTGGTTTCTACCTGAGAGATCTCTAGAGAGGAACACTCAACAAACTCATGCACAACACATAAGTCAGCTCTGTTTGAATATAAAGCAATTCTGGGCCACGGATTAAGTCAGGTGAATGGGTCTTTGAAAACTTGGTCCCTAAATAGTGACAAACTGACTATGAAGAGGTTGCTGGAAACTTCGATTAACAGATATGAATCTATCTCTATTATGGACCCTTGACTAAATCCTGCTTTCTTTATTGAGGGGAAAAAGTAACGCAGTGTGAATAGTTGCTGAGTGCAGACCGCAAGGTTTGGATCCTCTGTACCCTCTCATCTTGCTTTTCAGCTAATTTGGTTCAGATTCCTTATGAAAACAGTTGAAGGGGTTAAGCTTGCTAAAGCTAAAATATTTGCTGCATATTTTGCACTATCCTCTTGGACCAAGCTGAGAGATGAATGTTCCTTAGCTGTTTCTTTGAGTGGGAGAGGCAAGGATACAATTTCTTCCTTGTGCATGTTCTGTATATTCTTTTACAATTTGTGTCACATGAATTAACAAAGTAACAAGGAGTACAAGTTTACCTATTGTGAGCACCCACATGAATTTCTTCTGAACACTTGATGTTCCTTTTTGCTAGGAGCCCTGACCATGGCTGGTTTTTCCTTGGCTGGGCAAGGAGAAACAGACAAATGGGGGCTACCACATATGCCAAAAGTTCTGAGTGTTAATTTTCATAGGTATTCTTTATTTTGTAAGGAATCTCTTGAGTGCAATGTGAGTTTTGGGAGGGGCAGATCAATTACACACAGTAAGCTGTCAGCTCTGAAAGGGAAATTTTAAGGGTGGTTTCTGTCTACTTTGTAGACATTTTTGGAGCAGATTTTAAAAAAGGCAGGCCTCTGATTTACACATTTGACAGTGGGCAGGTGTGTCATTGGTGTTTGTGGTGTAACATTTGGTTTTATGCTGGGATATGCAGAATAATACTCTGACACCAAATTGTCTCTTGTCCCTTCGGGTATGTCTACACAGCAAAGTTATTTCAAAATAACAGCAGTTATTTCGAAATAACTTTCCTAGCATCTACACAGCCATTCCGTTATTTTGAAATTAATTCGAAATAGCAGAGGGCTTATTTCTAAATTGGTAAACCTCATTCCATGAGGAATAGCACCAATTTCGAAATTGCTATTTCAAAATAAGCATTGTGTAGATGCTTATTTCGAAATAGGGGGCCTCCAGCCGTTCCCAGGGTGCTCTGCTGGCTGCCGTGGCCACAAGGTAACTTCTGACCTGATGCCCTGCCGAAACTGGTTCCAACGAGCCTTAAATGCGATTCAGCATCTACTCAGTGTGGATACACTATTTCAAAATGCATTTTGTGTGTAGATGCGTTATTTCGAAATAACCTATTTTGAATTAACTATTTCGAAATAACGCTATAGTGTAGACATACCCTTCCAGGTGGATAGAACCCTGAAGGTTAAATTCCCCAGTGTATAGAAGTGTTGTTACAAGGTGCAGGCTGCATGAGTTTTTTAATCGGATAATGAGTATAAACACTATAGTCTTCTGTTTCATTTATTTGTGAATCAGCTGTTCTGCAAAAGGAACCTATTTCTACTAATAACCCCAGGTTTAGAATAGAGGTAGAGCTGGCAAAGGAGACATGGGGGCACTTCACTCGCATATCCAGGGAAGAATCCCACTGAAGATGGATCTTCACTGCAAGATGTGTGATATTTCAGTGGGAAAAACAATCTCACTGTAAACTCTGAGTGCAGAAAAAGCACAGGGAGTTTTACCTGGATGTAGGCAGTTCAGATCTACTCCATGAGAAGGTTCAGAGGGGTAGCTGTGCTAGTCTGTAACTGGAAAAACTTAAAAAAACAACAGTCTTGCAGCACCTTAGAGACTAACAAAACATGCATCTGAAAAAGTGGATTGTGCCCATGAAAGCTCATGATGCCATTTACAAGTTTTGTTAGTCTCTAAGATGCTGCAAGACTATTTGTTGTTTTTTTAAGTTTTTCCATGAGGAGGTGTATAGGATTGCTCCTGAATAGTCACATTGAGATAAACACTGTAACCTGGATGTCAGCTCTAGGAATTTACAAGGAGACAGTTATCTCCATGCAAAACTGTATCATTTCTTTCTTCAGGGAAGACATAGCCTAAAGATTTGTCTAGGCTCCAGTGTTTGGTTGTATTGTAACTCTTGTTAATAAATCATTTAAATTAACACAAGCTAATTGGGAATCCATTAATTCAAAGGATTACACCAGCAAAAACTGTAACCTAGGCAAACCCGCAAGCTACTCAACTGGTGCAAGCAGCCCAAAAGCAATTAACTGCAGGATATAGTCTAACGCAGGCTCCCCCCTTATTCCACCTGGCATTCCCAAGATACAGAGCCCCAAAACTTCCTGAAGAAAGCACCAATTTCTTGAGAGACCTGAGGGTTGTGGAAGGAACAGTGTGACGTAGTGACAGCACTGTAATAATCAAAACTGTTCTTTTTATAATCACTTTTATCCCACACACTGCTAGCTGTACCCTGTGTGCAACACTAAACTATTAGCTCCCCTTAAAATATTTGTAAACTGCTTTCATATTCCATTACTCCTCTCTGTTGCCATGCAGCCACACTGCACCAAGAGCAGAGCAGAGACTTGCTTCTGACTGAGTCCTTCTTGCTTCCCCCTTTTTTTGTGGAGGAAGCAAACAATGTGCAAGCCATTTTACTGGCAGTTTAGTTCCCTCTCATCTCAACTTGCTGAGCATGGCAAGCAGGGGCGAGGGAGGGATGGGAGGAGTGGTTGGGAAAAGCAAAGATTCCCCCCACTTCCTGGGGCGGGGGGGGGAGGGAGAGGAAATGCTTGGAGCTATCTTCTTTCTGCACATGGCCTGGCAAGGGCATAGGCCAGTGTCTAGAATGTGGGATATGACTTATGCCCCTTTTTTCCCCCATGACCTGAGGTAGATTTACCCAGCTCACAGCTGAGCCCTCAGGAATGAAATTCTGAGATTGTTCTGCAAAACAAACCAAGCAAAAATCCAAATGATGCGTGCAACATAGAAGTAACCAACAGCACTTGACATTAGTATCCAGAAGAGGCTTATGGAGGAGCTCACGTGCACCCTGAACACGCAAATCTGGAGGTGGTGTTAACTTTGGTCATGGGTGAGCCTAGCCATACTCTTTGGGGGATGGGATCTGATGGCACTGAAACCACAGCAGGGACCAGTCAAATCCTTTTGTCAGACGTCTGAGAATCACACCAGGACATGCGTTACGCCTGTTGCAAGTCAGTGGGGTGACTGGTGTGGTTTTGGTCTATTGATGTGGTGCTAAATCAGACAATTTATTAGACTGTTTCTCACGTGGAAAGTGAGAAGGGCTGTGTAGCACTGCCCTCAGCTGGACAGTGGCTACAAACACAACACTTCCTTCTTATCTAAGCTATAGAAGCTTCCTCCTTAGTGCTTTTTTGTGGCTGTTTTCTAATCTGTTTTACCACTGACTGCAGGTCTGCATATTCAGTTCCACTCCTCCTTCTTCATAGCCTCTGTATATGAATGGCCAGAGTCGACAAGAGTCTTTGCTGGACCCCGGGGGGTGGGGGGGAGGCAGCTCCAGGTCCCCCGAAGGGCTGGGGCCTTGATCAAAAAGGGTAGGACTGGGGGCTAGTCTCCCTCAGACAGCCTTTCAACACCCCCCAGGGTCTCCAGCAGTGATTTAAAGGCCACAGGGTTCCGTCTGCTGCTGCTGAGGTAGCAGCAATGGTGGCTGGGAATCCCAGACCCTTTTAAATTGCTAAACCTGGGGGAAACTGCCCCCTTTGCTATCTCCCCATGGCAACCCTGTGGATGACTGACCACAATGCATGCATGTGCTTCGTTCAAAATTCCTCACATTACATCTTCACTACCTTATTTGGTGACCTTTAAGGCAATCTCAACCAAAAATCTTGTGGATCTGAGGATCTAAAAATACCCACCCTCCTATATACAGTTTTTCCATCAGTAAATCTCTTGAAGAGAAGGTTGGAATCATTATTGCTGTTTTGCAGATGGGGAAACTGAGGCACGGGGACAGTGTCATGACTTCCCCAGTATCACTCAGCAGGCCAGTGCCAGAGCTGCAGATAGAACCCAGGTCTCCTGAGTCTACTAGGCTCAGGATAGCCTCATCCGCATCTGGGTATCTGAACCTTCAGGGACCAACACTGGCACACGGTCTGGCTGCTCCCATGCTATACTGCCTGTTTCTCCTACCCAGGGCTCCTCCTCTGTGAGTCCCATGGAGCCTGAATGGTGCAGGCTGGCAGCTGCATGTTACAAAATAAGTGATTCCTTCTTCCCTGATAGCTATGCTTGTTATCAGCTATTGCCACAGTAGGAGGCCTGCCGACAGTGGTGGAAGTAATACTGTGTCTACTTGCTTTTCTTCTCTTACTGGACCATCCATCCCACTTTCAGTTCTTTTCTCTCTGCCATGCAGCATATACTGGATCATTCTGCAGATCCAAGACCATGAATTCTGCAGATCCAAGACCATGGAATTCCTGCAGAACTGGGCTCTAGACTCATTGCTTTCAATTAGAAAAAGTGGTTCTAGCCCCTTGAAGATGACAAAGGAACCTCTTTCAAATGTGAGTTGAGACTACATGATGCAGTGTTGCCTGCTAGCATCTGCAGACAACTTGAAACATCAGCTCTGAGAAGCATTAATTAGCAGCTCATTCATAGAGCTCTGCGCAGATACAAAATTGGTTTCCATATCTGCAGCCATACCCACAAAAATGAGTTGTAGATATCAACATTTATATCTGCGCAGCCACGGATCCAGAGGGGATTTTCAGGGCTCTGCCTATTCATCTCCCTGTGCTGATCATTTTAATTGTCACCCCTGTGAATTATTTCACTTCTGATCATTTTAGCTCAAAATTCCAAACTGTCTCCCTTGGCTCCTCGTGCCCAAAGCTTCAGCTCTCATTTAGCCAGCTGCCCCAACCTCCATTTCCCTCTCCCCCCCACACCTCCACAACCAACACTTAAAATGCATTGTCAGTACAGACAACCGCAGTGTACTGGGAAGGAAACCTGTGAGAACAGTGTATAACCACATACAAAAATACATAACACAGCTACCCTACTAATTATTATTCTCTTCCATATTTAATCAGACCCCTGTATTTAATTTTAGAAGATGCTATCGCATTATTTTCAGAATCCATTTAAGAGAAATTTTGCTTCAGAGTTATTCCCTGGGGCATTGCTCATAGATATATAGATAACATCTAGAAGTGCTACTTTCATTCTGACAGAATCCTGCTTCCTGCTACAGGGTGAACTTCCCTCATCCAGCACCCTCGGGACCCGAGTGGTTCTGAACCCAGGGGAGGTCAATGTGGCAAGGGCTCTGCTTTTCCTCAGGCAGCTCTGCCATCAGGGCTCTGCTCTCCCTGCAGCACGGGAGAATGGGGGAGCTCTACTCCCCTCCCCACCGCTTTGCTGCAGCCCAGAGCTGCCCTCTCCCTGCTGTGGCCAGGAACTGCACTGCACTGCAGTCCACTCTACTGCAGTCCGGAGCTGCACTCTGCCCAGCATCTCCACACACCCCCCCCCCCCCCCCCCCCCCCCCCCCCCCCCCCCCCCAGCACCCTGCTGCCACCTGGGCCTTTGCATTGCGCAGCAGGCTCCATGCTCCATCAAGCAGCTCCACTTGCTGCCGGAGGAGCTCCACATTCCACCGAACGGCTTCACCAAGGGGCTCCGTGGTCCTCCGAGTGACTCTATGCTCTCCTTCCCAGCACCTCCGCTTTGGCCCAGGGGGCGCTCTGCTCCCCTCCAGCAATTGTGCTGCTGCCCTCCCTCTGCATTCCTCCCTTTGACTCTGCTGCCCCCCTCTCGGCTCCCTAATTTGGCAACACTCCTGGCCCCAGCCCAATGGCTTATCTCCATGAGCGCTCGCATGGATGATGCTGAACCAGGGATGTTGGCGGATAAGAGAAGCCCAGATTAGGGAGTTTCAATGTGGAGTATTTCTGTATGTGAATGGACTCTTAGGAAGCAACATAATTAGAAACCACTGTCCGCTAAGCCACTGCTAAGTGTTTAAGCTGTTGTACATCCAGTGTTCATTCAGGGTGAGTTTTTAGTGTGCGTGAAAATGCTACTAATTGACAATCATTGCTACCATCTGAGGCCTTGATTCAGGAAAGCAAGGCACAGGGTTAAAGACCCTTCCTGAATACAGATGTTTTCCTACATCAGGGTCCCAGCACAGAAACATTTCAGATTGAAAAGGTGTGGGACTGAAGTCAGAGGAAAGACAGAGAGGAGAACAATTAACCTCAAGCAGTGGTTCCCAAAGTGCTCCACGGACCCGCTTTGGGAACGCTGCTAGTGGGCCTTCAAGCCACGGGGAGCTGCTTGCCATGGCTCTTCTTGGCCGGAAACAGCAAACCAGAACTAATGGACGCTGCAAGGCTTCCTGACTATGGAGCCTTTAAATAATCAAAGTGGTGCGGGCCCACTAATGGCTTCCCTCAAACAGGCCCATGGCCCACTTTGAGAAACACTGACCTAAAGGATAAAAGACATCACCAAGGAGAAGCTGCTGTTGCTGGGAAGGAGACATAGCAAGTTGCTTCATTCGTGAATGAAGGTAAGTAGCATGCATGTCAGTTCAGTAAAGGCACTATATCAAGCATCCTCTGACTGAATCTGATAGTATCAGAGAGCAGGCACAATAGTCTTGCTTCTCTTTGCAGAGGAAGGTTTGATTAAAAGGCCACACACACATGGTGTCATTAACTAATTGCTCAATTGGCAGGAAAGAAATAGACATGAGTATCCTCCATGCTCTTCCACGTGATGGTACTGTGGTGGTGGTGATGATGATGTATTCCAAATTTGTGTTGTGGGATGTCTAGAAGTCCCAGTCCTGGCTGAGGATTCCTTGTGCTGGGTGTTGGATGGACACAAAACAAAAAGCTGTTGTAATAAATGAGCCTACAAATTTACCCTGATTGTGAACTTGGCTGTGAAAAGTAAGTGAAAGTTCATAGTGTCATCCTCAGTTGTCATAATCAGGAATGCTGACCAGCGCCTGGTAACTAAGGGATTAACCCTGTGGCTAGCCAGGTATCGGGTGGTCAGCCAATAACAATGCAGGTAGGAATTTCAAACTGGAAAAGAGGGGTTTTTCTCTCTCTTCTGTGGTTGAGAGGCAGAGCAGTTTCTTCCAAGAATGAGGGAGATGGGAGACACTTCTCTCTCTGGGTGTGTCTAGACTGCAGGGGTTTTTCAAAAAAAGTGGCCTTTAAAAAAAAAAAAAAACCTTCCCCTGCGTCTAGACTGCTGCTGCATTTTTCGAAAGTAAATCAAAAGAATGCAGCAGTTTTTTCAACCGCGGAAAACCTCATTTTACGAGGAAGAACGCCTTTTTTCAAAAGTGCTCTTCTGAGAAAAGGCGCTATGTAATGCAAACTGTGCTTTTTCAAAAGAAAACATCCAGACTGCTTGGGTGCTCTCTCTCAAAAAAAAAGTGGCTTGCTTTTTCGAAAGTACTGGTTGTAGTCTAGATACTCTTTTTCAAAAGAGGCTTTTTCAAAAGAGGCAGTCTAGATGTAGCCTCCAAGAACAGACTTCTTAAAATGTGTACGTAGGGAAAAGTTTAGATAGTCCATCAGGATTTGTTGTTTTCCTCGTTTGGGAATTTGGAGATAATGTCTGAGCTGTTAATTGTGGTTTTCTTTTTTCTTTGTAACTAAGTTTTAGCCCAGAGGGTTTCCCTGAGTATCTACATCAATTGGTGGCTCTTTCCATCTGGCCACTTTACTATGCTTGCAACTGTAGTTTTGTTTTGGTAATAAAGGATTGTTTTTCTTTTCTAATTAACCGGGATTGGTTGATTGTTGTGTCCTTAGGACTCAGTGCCTAATTACAAGAGCAGAGTCCATTGTGTCTGTGAATTCTCTCTGTTTTTCCCAGAGGTTGGGGTGAGGGGAGAGTTTTACCTTAGGGAGGAATTTTCCCAAGTGACCTCTTCACTGGTGTTCTTGGAATTATTTGGTGGTGGCAAAAAAATCTGGGTTTTAGGATGGGGGGGGAAGGTTGTACCACAGCCTATAGAGACAAGGTTTTGGAGTGCTCTTGTGGGCCCCCACTTCTGCATTCATTGTGCCAGAGTGGAGAACAGCCTTGACATCAGTGATGATGGGAAAAGGTGGGAAAAGGAGGCATGAGAACTGCCTGTTTAGCTAGTTCATTTCAGTTGCAGGAGATTCCCTGTCACAGCAGGCTAAGGACAGTTCTGCTGCCCTTTACTCAGACAATAAAGAGAACAACATCATTACAAGTGATTTGTAAGCCAACACCAGCCCAAACTGATCACTTGGGCAGCTCAGCGATGTAAAGAGTTGACAACTGGGGGGAGGGATAAGTTGGGGAAATTCAGGGGGGTGGGTCTGGGAAAATCCCTGCTCCAGTTGGAGGCAGAATTTAAAAAGGGAGCTGGCTGGCTCAGTTGGAGGTGGAGCTTGATTCTAATCATATCAGCAACCAGCAAGTGACCAAACACATTTTTCCTGTAGCATTATTATGCTCTGCAGTTAAAGGGCAGATTCATCAGTGAGTCCCTCTTGCCCCATGTTGCTTCGTTCAATCTACAATTCAGTCTTTTTCTTTGTATTTATGTTTGGATTGCTGATAATTGGCCTGCTTCTTCTGGACTCACTTAAAATAGTATCATTTCTTACTGTGCAATTTAACCAAATATTTATGTTCTCCAGTGGCTTTAATTAAAATCCCCCTAGGCTCATTAGCATCAAAGCCTTTTCTTTGTTTCATAAAGAATAACAACAAGGTCACCAGCTAGCCTCTTCCATGCTCTCACATCTTTAATAGGAAATTCCCTATTGTACTGGATTGTCTACATGAAAATAGCAAAGTCTAAAAGTAAAACTGACCATCTGTCATGTGATGGATGCTGTCGTGGCTGTTCCCCACTCTAGCCCTTCAAATGGGAGAAGGTGGGGGCCCATAAGCAACCTTAAAATACCCTGCCACTAAAGGCTTCTTTAAAAACTCCCCAGGTCACAGATTCCCTGACCTTGCGCGGTACCACCTAAATGCAAAAAACTCTTGAGAATGCAGGAAGATGCACTTTTGAAGTTCTTCCTGTGGGGTAACCCCAAGCTCTTTAATTCTTCCTTAGGACAGAGCTTGAAAACAAACTATAATTTCTTAACAGCTGACCTTCAGTCTCAGACATGGGCACAAAGAACCTCCTGTCTTGTAGGACACATGAATCAAATCATAGTCTTAAAAATTTTGTTAACAAACCAAATAAGATATATTTGATAAAGCATACTTGGTTGCTAGCTGTTACAGAGAAACTAGAAAAAAGGCAGATTAAAAGCATAAAGAATTGCTTCCCTGGGATTCAGTTTAAAAATTAGTGGGCATGTGGGGTTATCTGGGCTCAGCATAGAGGGATTTGCAAACTGGAAAAGAAAATAACCTGATCACATCTAACTAAACATTCTCTGTTCTGCTTATATTTCTGTTGTTCCAAGGTTTAGTTTTTTTCTTAGGCATGGATATTGCTGGAAAAGCCATGCCTTATTCCTGGCACAGTCTATCTCTTCCCCAGCTTCTGCTCTGAACTCACACAAAACAGTGAAACAGGAAGAACCCGATTTTATATTCACATCTCACATTCTCTTCCTATTAGGTCTTCTGGCTCCTTGCCAACACTTCCTGGATACCTCGTTTCTGGTTTTAACCCTTTACAGGCAATTTAATTAACTGAATGGCTGGGATGTCTAGAAAAGGGTAGTACCACTCCCATCCATCACAGATGCGTGATTTTTGTTTGGTCCATCTCTAGTGTGAAGACAGGAAAGTTTTGCAAACTTCAAGAATTAACAAGGTAGATCTAAACAAGGCCTGCCACTAAGGGGAAGGGGGCAAAGGGAGCAGTTGCTCCAGGACCCAGGTATTCAAAAGGGCCTGGTACTCTGGATGCCACCATTACTGCAGTAGTGGCAGTGCCCTTTAAATCACCACTGGAGCACCACACAGCCCACTGGGGTGGGACTGAGGGCTGGGGCAGCCAGTGTGGCATGCTCCAGGCAGCACCAAGGGCTGGCTGCCCATAGCTCCACCCCTAACTCATGAGCCCTGCCCCTCCTGGGAGAATAGAGCTAGGCCCCCACATCTTACCATTGGGCCTAGCAAGTCTGTGTCCCCTCCCCGATCTTAACCACTGTTAGACATTTTTACAAAACCTTTTACACAACCCCACAGTGCTGAAGGAGTTCAAGGGAGGCTGTGAGGTACATTTTGGTTTTGGACCATCTCTGCTTAAGGAACAGGGCTCAGAACAGCATTGACAGTTGCAGAGAGACTCTGTGCTAAACGCTCATAAGATTGTAAACAGTAAATCACTACAGCAGGGCCTGACAGTAAGGAAAAGATGACACTGGTATTGTGCTGCCTCAATCCAGGGGCACTTCTGTTTGCTTCCACAATGTCGCAATGAAGAGAGAGAAGAAACCTGCCTTTTCTCATCTCCATTCCCAGGAAGCTTGTTCACCATCACTTTCCATGTGCCTGTGGTAATCAATGCACTAAGGACTGGTACTGAGATGGATACCAACCTATACAATTGACTGCTTTTGACTTATGGTCCCTGCTTGCCATTAACATTCTAAAGGAAGTCAAACCTTGTTGCTTTAATGAAAATAGTTTTATAAATGTATCTGCTACCTAACAGAAAAACAGATTAGCTCAGCTTCATCCTGAGCTGGAGAAGGGGAAATAACGCAACAGATCACTCATGGAACAGGCAGGTTTGCTAACTACCCTTAGACCTGTGCTCCCATCTGATATCAAGTGTCTCATTATGTCCCTGAAATCAAGTTAGGCACCTAAATTTTTAGGCACATTTTAAATCTCACTAGGCACCAGAGACTACTCAAGGTGGGAAGAGGGGCAGAGTGAAGGCAGCTGGCTTTGGTTGTGTTACTGAGTATACTCTGGCTGTATGATGCTGCTCTGTACAAGCTAAACAGCAAATCAGAAGGGGAATGTGTGCCCCCAAACACACCAAGGTTGCCAACCCTCCATTAATTAAATTAATCTTTAATTAAAGATTATATCAGGTGATTAAATCTCCAGGAATTCATCAAACTATGTCCTCCCCCCCCCCCCCCCCCCCCCCCCCCCCCCGATGTATCACCTCTCCATCTTTAATGCCTAAAGACCATTGAAAATCTGAAACTAAGTAACTTTCTAAACTAGAACTTGGCTTCTGAAGTCACTTAGGTACTTTTAAATATTTTATTTGCCCTTGTTCAGTTTAACAGGGAAAGGAATTATTCAGTTCACACCTCTCCTTTAAACTGCTGCCTGCAAACATCAGTCAAATTAGGGGAATCTTAGGGCTTCATGCTGTATGAGTAGTATCTGGTGCCTGGTAAGATTTAAAATATGCCTAAAAGGTTAAGTGCCTAATTTGATTTCAGAGTCATAATGAGACACTTGATGTCAGATGAGAGCGCAGTTCTGAGCTAGTTAGCAAACCTCAATAGTTAGGGTGTGTCTACACTGCACCGTTATTTTGTAATAATATTGAAATAATGGGCAGCTTATTCCGACTCCTGTAAGCCTCATTCCACAAGGAATAACTCCTCTTCCAAAGTAGCTATTTTGAAATAGCTGCAATATGGATGCTCCACTCCTGCTATTTCGAAATAGCTCCTCACCAGGGCCATTCTAAGTCATTTCTCCCTGGTGCTTCCTGGGGCTCTAAATTGAAATAGCACATCCACATTCAGGGAGCCTGCCTTGGACTAATTTTGAGGCTTCCCTGTACTATGGACGTGCTATTTCAAAATAAGCTATTTCAGAATATATCTTTTGGAATAGCTTATTCCGAAACAAGCATTCAGTGTAGACGTACCCTTACTCATCTCCTCAATAGCTCCATGAACAACAAAGACTGGAGGACTGAGTCCTCTAAATGTACAATTTAAATATGTTAAAATCTCTTGCTGTTATGAAGCTTTACAAAAGCATTTGAAAGTAACAATAATTATATAATTAATTTCAGAAAACCAATTTTGGTCAGCCTTCACATTTGAAATATGGGACATGGAAAACTACTTTTTCACTATATTATTGATGTAATCTATAATTTGAAAACTTTCTAATATTTTACATATATATTAAGTTTTTCGTTATATTGGAAACGTACAGTACATTAACTCATAAGCCATATTTGCAGAAAATAATTTGTTTTCTCAAGGGGACAATAAGAATTTTGTTGGCTCAGGAGTCTAAATAGATGTTTTCAGTACAGAGACAAGGTGGGGGAGGTAATAGTTGTTATTGGACCCACTTGTGTTGGTGAGAGACACAAGCTTTAAAGCTTACTCAGAATTCTTTGTTCATTGCTATGACACCATTTGCAATACCAACCAGCAGAGGGAGCAATAGCTCTTTGTGTATGAACATTCTTCATTGAAAGTTTATCTTGAGCCCTCTCAATTGCTGGCATTCTTTTGAAAACAATTGTTTAGAAATCAAAGGGCTTACTGGTGTCTTTAGTTATCAAAAATGGATACAAATGTAATGTTCTCCTCACAACAGTTATTCCTGTTTAATTTGAGATACAATAATATTCTTATAATTTTCTCCTTCCCCCTAGAAACTTCTGTCCCCAAATGTGTAAAGATAAATAATATCCAACTGTATAAAATAGGAAAAGACAAGCTGACAAAGACTGATTATAGCAGTGTTTCCGAAATGGTGCTCCGTGGAAACCTGGGGTTCCATGAAATGAAAGTAAGGGTTCCGTGAGAACCCGATCACCCCTCCCCCCCACAAGAGACAGAGAGGAGCCAGCGTGCAAAGATGCCAGCTCCTTCTCTGGTTCCCCGCCGGGCTTTCAGATACCTGTCCCCTTTCAGATACCTGTCCCCTTCTCTGGTTCCCCGCCGGGCTTTCAGATACCTGTCCCCTCTCCTTCTCTGGTTCCCCGCCGGGCTTTCAGATACCTGTCCCCTCTCCCACCCCCGCTGTCACTCTGCCTTTCCAAAGGGACCTAGTAGCAGCAGCAGCTGCCAGTCCTGCTTCTCTTGCTCAGCACAAGAGTCCTCTCCCTCCTTCCCCCACTGCCACTTTCCTTGATTACATTTTGGGGAGATTTATGTCAAAATCAAGAATATTCATCTTTATCAAGACATGCAATTCATCAGTTGTTACCCTTCACCAGAACATACTCATGCGAAACTGGGTTCTTGAATTATGCAGCAACAAAAACGAAATACAGAAATCAACTGAATGCCATGCCAGATATGCAAATCCAACTTTCTAATATTAAACCAAATATTAAAAGAATGTGCCAAGAAAAGAAGAAAACACACTCTTTGTATTGAAAACTGCCAATATAATTCATATTAGTTTTTAAGTTTTATTTTTTGTACACATTTAATGTGATTTTTGTTTTTAAATATGTGCAATTAAACTGAATGTTGATCTCATGACCTTATTTAGCATCTGTTTATTACTATCCTTACTTAATCATGGTGTACTGTGATTCACACCCTCTCCTTTTTCTTTTTTTTTTCTTTTTTTTTTTTTTTTTTGCTTGACAAATTTTTCCCCCTGGCTGTAGGGGTTCCTCGAAATTTTTCCGAGTTTAAAAGGATTCCACGGTCAAATAAAATTGGGAAACACTGGATTATAGAGAATCCTTTTACATGTCATATGGCACTTGATCCAGAAACATGCTGGACATATTAGAAAAGCTCAGTAAATGTTGTGGTAAATTATTCTTAGCTATCAGAGTCAGATAACATTTTACACACTGGCCAGGAATTTGAGACTTGTTGCTTTTACCGTGTGGTGAATTTATAGTAGTATTGATTGCAAATGAAAATATTTTCTCATGATCCTCTTCACTGACAGAAATTTGCCTTGGACTGAGAAAATTGTTCCTCTGCTTTGCTCTTGTATGCTTGTTTTTTAAATCAGAATACATACATTGCTACCACAGGTCAAGTTAAGGTCTCCTTTCTATCTGTCTTCTAGCAGTCTCTCTTTTCAGTAACTTCATGAACTGATTTTAGCTTTTTTCCCTCTGTAGTAAAATGTTCTGAAACTATTTTCACATGGTATGCCCTGTTAATCAGAAGGAATTCAATACCGAATTTGCATGGTTAGGTTCCAAAGCCTCTTGATTATATATAATCCTTATAAATCAATTGCCCCAGATCAAATATTCCTGTAAAACAACCAGTCAAAAATCATTTTTCCTATATCTGAGGTCAGCAATACAGCGGAAAGGAATTCTGGAAGGTCAAGTGATTCTCTTTGGAGAGCTAAGTCTGTCTCAGTACGTTTTCATAAAGCCAAGTCACAACCCCATGAAATTAACAGGATTTTTGCCATTGACTTCAATGGGCACCAATTTTGTCTTTGGCATGCAGCCTAGATATATGTTCACAAGGGTAAACTACTTTCTCTGTAGACCAGGGGCGTTGATAGGAGGGAGTAGCGGGGAGGAAAGAGGACAGTTGCCCTATGGCCCTGTGATTTAAAAGGGTTTGTATCTTCAGGAAGCCGCTTCAGGCAGCAGCAATGCCTGGAGACCTGGCCTTTTATGGGCCATGTAGCACTGAAAGCTAGCATCCACTAGCGCTGCCCCTTCCACCAGAGGCCACACCCATTCTATGGGGCCTGGAGCCAACCCCCCTCTCACACACACAAACATTGCCCAGGGCCCATCGAAGTCTGTCATCAGCCCTGCTGTACACCTACTGTTGTAAGTAGCAAAGAGTAATTTTGCCAAGTTACAGACTAATGGATATTGGCAGAGAGAGTATTGATCCAAGTCTTACTAGTTGCATAGTGGTGGGGTTGTCGGAGCAGTCGTTATCCACCAGGGTGCACTGTTGTGCAGTGGTCAGCTCGCAGGGCATTTCCAAAACTGTTGAAAAGCAGCACTGTAATTTTGCACTGTTGCAATAATGAGAAGCATGATGTCCTGGCCAAATTCTAGCTCTTTAAGATTAGTGACAGGATGATTCCAGGTCTGAAATATGTAATGTTTACCAATTGCACCATTTCCCTATACACAAGGAGGTCTGAAAGAAATGAAGATTGTGAAAATGATCAGAATATGTATGAATTACAGTCCTTACGAACATGATATACAAATAATGCACTACAAATGGGAGCTGTTCCTGCTAGCTATTTTGAGGGCTAGTAGATCTAAATTAGTTTTTGCAGCATTAATCTTCTTCTGTCTGTTATTGTGATGGTCTGTCTGCTGAAGACAGCAATGTGTGGCATAGACTGTCTGACAACCCAGCTGGAACTTAGGGTGGGAGGGACACAATCAAATACTTCCTCAATTTCTGAGCCATCTCTGAGAAATATAAATATTTTTGCTGCTAGTTGCCAAATTGTGCAGCCAGCAATTTCCTCAACTTCTAGGTGGAATTGCAACTAGTTTTTATTACCAGCAGTGTGTCATGTCCAATTTTCAATTGGCAATACCTGAAAATTGAGTATTCATGGGGCAAATTTTCTACCTATATGCATACTAGCTCCCATTGTTGTCATTGAGTTGATTTACCAATCACAGGCCTCTAAGCAACAAACTGGACCCTGCTAATATATTGGTGCTCCTTCTTCCACCAAAGTCAGGGCTACAATTCCACTGACTTCCATAGCCACTGGATTATCCCATATCTACACCTACCTAGTGGCAAGTAATATGTATCCCAGAACTAACATCTAGAACTGGAAGGGAGAGCTCATCAAGTCCAGTACATGGTCCTCATGGCAGGGCCAACGTAGGGATGTTAAATATCGGGTAATTAACAAATCGACTATTCAATTAGTTGATAGTGTGCCTCCACCTTTGAAAGTGCAGCGTGGAGCCTGGGGTTCCTCCCCAGCTGACCCCGGGCTCCATGCAGCACTGCTGCTTTGAACCACCATGGGGAGCCCAACATCAGGCTCCTCACGGCATTTCAAAGTGGCAGTGCCGTGTGGAGGCTGGGATCAGCTGGGGAGGACACCCCAGCTGGCCCCAGGCTCCACGTGGCACTGCTGCTTTCCAGTATCCCCTCGTCTTCCCCATCCTTGCTGTCTCTTTCTGATAGAAGCAGTGTGTGTGGGGGGGGGGGCAAAGAGGGAGAAGCAACTAGTCAACTAGGCTGTCGACAATCTGATAAGCATTTGGATAGTCAACTAGTTGTTCACATCCCTAGACTAAGTATAACCCACACACCTCGTGTGGTTACTGAGCAATGCAAGTGATATCAAGACCACAGCAACAGTTAAGATCAAGAGACCTCTACAGCATGGGCAGGGCACCAGCTGGCTCTTAGTTCAGAGGGTAGAGGCTCCTATACTCTGCTTCAGAGGGCCCAGGTTCAAATGCGCCCGGTGGTGGTTACATAATCACCATCTAGATCATCCCTGATAGATGTCTATCAAACCTGCTTTTAAATATCTCCACTGAGGGAGATTCCACAACCTCCCTAGACAATTTATTCCAGTGTTTAACCACCCTGACAGGTAGGAAGTTTTTCCTAATGTCCAACCTAAACATGCAGTTTAAGCCCATTGCTTCTTGTCCTATCATCAGAAGATACGAAGAACAATATTTCTCCCTCCCTCTTTTAGGTACTTGAAAACTACTATCATGTTCCCTCTCAGTCAGCTTTTTTTCCCAAATCAAACAAGCCCAATTCTTTCTGCCTTCCCTTACAGGTCATTTTCTAGACCTTTAATCATCCTTGTTGATCTTCTCTGGACCCTGTCCAATTTCTCCACATCCTTCTTGATATGTGATGCCCAGAACTGGACACAATACTCCAACTGAGGCCTAATCAGCGCAGAGTAGAGTGGAAGAATGACTTCTTGTGTCTTGCTCAACACTCCTGTTGGTGTTCACACTTCCACATCAGCTGCTAGAAGTGGGCCTCACCTTCCTTGACTGAATTAACCTCGTTAGCTCTAGCCTTATTCTGGCCTGCATACTTATACCTGCCTCTGGAAATTTTCACTACCTGCATCTGATGAAGTGGGTCTTTGCCCACGAAAGCTTATGCTCCAATACATCTGTTAGTCTATAAGTTGCCACGGTCTCCTTGTCGCTTTTGCAGATCCAGACTAACACAGCTACCCCTCTGATATTTGACTCCTGTTAATGCATCCCAGAATCATATTTGCTTTTTTTGCAACAGTGTCACACTGTTGACTCATGTTTACTTGTGGTCCACTATGACTCTAGATCCCGTTCTGCAGTACACCCTCTGGGACAGCCTGTTCTCAATCTGTATGTATGAGTACTTTGGAAGGAGCAATCAGTTTCACATGTACGGAATGGGAAGTGACTTTCTAGGAAGGAGAGCTGTCCTTTGTGTATGTGTGTGGAGGGCGATGGGAGGAGTACACTTGCTTCACCCTTTCAAAGGGTAACACACTGCACTCATGCTCCTGAAAGCATCATGTTCACTTCAGGAACAGCAAGGTTAGGGATTTTCCCCACATCACTCGGGGAATCAATGCCAGTGTAATAATAATATAACCCAGGAGCTCTGGCTCACGGTTTGTTTGTTTTTTGGTGAAACATTAGATCACACCCTTCCCTTACGTGTTAAAATTGGAGTGCATCTTTGATAAACAAGTGCAATCGCATATATGTGACCTGTCAGCAAAGAGGATCTTTAGCTTAGCTAGGTATGGAAGAATCAATGTAGATAAAATAAAATTATCCCTTATTTCATGCATTTCTGTAATCGAATCTGAACTGAACCCATTTCTTGAACTGGAAAAAGTTCAGGTAATTTGTTATTTCCTTCATTGTCCCCCTTCCTTGCAGCAAGGTACTTGCTCAGGCCCCTCGCCCTGGGACAGCTTCTTTGTCCACAAATCAGCTGGAGACCCTTTCTGGTGTAGTCACTAATGCCTTTTATTGTCCATTTCCCACCATCTATTTACAGAGTTTTGGACTGCAGCAAATTCAGCCAGCTTCTCCTTCTGCCTGGGAAGCATACTAAGCCACAACCTGGCTCCTCCCATTGCTCCTCTTCCTTTCACTTCCCCTCTGGCTGCCTTATATAGCCCTCTGGCTAATTAGGCCCACAGAGGCTTCCATTAGCCTTTCAGGCCTGGGCTTGCTCAGCTGTCTTCAGTTGGCCTTTTCAACCAGGCTGTAGTGGCAGAGCTCTGGCTTAGCCAGCAGTCTGTCACATTGCCCCATTGTTAATTCTTGGTTTTGACCAGGGCTTGAATTGGGGGAAAATAAATGGACTAGTTACTCTTCCAAGCTCTGCCTATAAAAAAAAACATATTCCACCCACTTGTATGTCTGTGTGAGACACCACTCACAAACTGTGCACATTTGCACCGGTTGTGGAGGTTCTGAAATTAACATAATGGAAGGCTGCTCTCATGGTATTTCCAGTCTGAGCAGAAATAAAGAGATCAGAAGTGCTCCTGAGACAGTGTTCTTGTGAGGGTTCTTGCTTAGATTTGCAGCCTTAGACTCCTAGGGCACATCTATACAGCAGGGCTACAGTCAAATTAAGTTATACAACTTCAGCTACGTCAATTGTGTAGCTGAAGTTGAAATAGCTTAATTTGGCTATTGGTGCCGCCTACACAGCAGGAAGTCAAAGGAAAAGCACTTTTCCTTCAACTTCCCTTACTCCTTATGAAATGAGGATTATAGGAGTCAAAGTAAGAAGTCCTCCAGCTCAACATAATTTTGAAATAATGGCTTGCTGTGTATACACGCTCTTTGTTATTTTGGAATAGCGTCAGATATTCCGAAATAACGCTACTGTGTAGACATACCCCTAGAGGCCCATGTAGACTCAAAATCTTGAATGCTGCTGTGATGTGTAATGAACATGAGTCTCTTGAAGTTCATGCACATCACTAACAATTAACTTCTAAAATATATAGTCTCCCCCAAGCTCTGACTGACCTCATCAAACTATTGCTGGTAATTAGTGACTGATTACTTTGTGCTCACAGGTTAAAATGCATACAAGGTATTTCCCTATCATCCATACCTCAGGTAATATCCTACTTGAGGGTGCACATTGAATAGAACCCCTGCAGTGTGAATACATAAATGTATGAATTAGACTGACATTTACCTTGACACCTTGTGTAAGAACTGTACACCATAGTCCTGTTGCATTTCTTAATCTAAAATTCAAATCCTACCTCATCTGTAAACATTTTACTTCAACAATTAGAAAGCAAAGTTTCCCTATTGAAATGCTCTTGGAAAAACCTGCATCTTTTTTTTTTTTTTCGTTCACCATCTCTCTCCTATTTCCAACCCACTGCAGATTATTCATGACAGTTGTCGTTAATTGCTTATTTTGAAATCTTTGATTTACTAGATTGGTGACATTTAATGTTTCCCAGAAGCTGTGGCTCACTCTTTCCTAACAACATGTTCAAATATTTACCAGTGATACAATTTCCTCACTTTTGACACTCCTCAGAATCAGCACATTACATCCAGTTTGGTCTCCTCCATATCCTAGCAGCAGGCTCAGAACAAACTTTATTCACTTTAAACAATAGTTATGTTTGCTGCTCAGTGCCCTAAAGCTGGAAGCCTGGATTCGTGATCTAAATAATATGCACAGTTGGACACAAATGTTAACCATGTATGATGAGATCATTTCCAGTAAAATCTTGAAATACAGTTATGTGAAAAACATCTGGTTGTGCATTTGATTTAAACTTAGAAGTCTTAGACAAAGGGACCATCTTCTTACTAATAAGGTCTGCGTTTTGTTGAGGTTTCTATGCAATTTATTTATTATTTATCAAATGCAGAAACTTCTATGACCTTCTAGTTCAAATGTATGAACTATCCTATTCAGCTTTGAAATGTATTCTAAACTAGCCCAGCGATTCTCCTTTCTACACACCCAAAAAAGAATCTTGCCAAAGATGGAGTGTCCTGCTTATGGTAGTAGGGTAGCAATGATCTGTTAGCGGTACCCCTTATATCCAGGATCAGCTTCAGCCATCTGACCCACAAATCCTGCTTTCAGTGGGCCAGTACTCTGGAAGACATGAGAGCTAAATCAAATATTTTTTGTGAATACCACACATACGAAAAATGCCCGAAGAAAAATATCCTGAATACCATTGCTTGGAAAAGATATTGGAAAGGGGTTGCCCCAGTTAGCTTATGTTGAGAACACTTGGCTAGCTTTCCCCAACAAGTGGAAGAAAGGAAGGGGCATTGGCTCACTCTTCTCCATCCTATCAAAAGATGTGGCTGGGTTGTTTTCCCTTCCTCCTAGATCAAATAGGGAGAACCCTCAAAGATTCTTTACTTTGGAGAAAGGAGTATGGTTCTTTTGTAGGGTGACCAAATAACAAGAGGGAAAAATCAGGGTCAAGGAATGTGTGTGGGGCGTGAAGAGGGGTAATAGGCACATATAGAAGACAAAGCCTTGAATATTGGGACTGTTCCTATAAAATTAGGACATCTGGTTAACTTATTCCTTGGTTTCTAGGGGTGTGTCTAAACTACATCTCTCTGTCAGCAGAGGGATGTAAATTAGATGTATCGAAAGTGCAAACAAAGCGGGGATTTAAATATCCCGTGCTTCATTTGCATAATGGCAGCCGCCGCTTTTTTTCGAAACAGGGCTTTTTGAAAAAAAGGCAGTTTAGACGGGGCATTTCCTGTGAAATACAGGATCTTTCGAAACAGGGCATTTCTGTTGAAAATGCTCCATCTAAACTGCTGGGTTTTTTCGAAAAGCCCCGTTTTGAAAAAAAAGCAACAGCCACCATTATGCAAATGAAGCATGGGATATTTAAATCCCCACTTCATTTGTAATTTCGATATGTCTAATTTACATCCCTCTGCCGACAGATGTACCCTGTGTAGTAATTTAGGTCTTCTCACAAAAAGAATGAATTGGGAACACAAACAGTCCCCCTGCAAATCATCCTCTCTCAGAATTAAGCAGAGCATTTTCAGTGCCTCTCACCCTACACATGACCCCTTTAAACGTTAGGGCAGGTCTACACTTATCCAGAAATTGGTGCTGTGGCAATTGATCCCTTGAGAGTTGATTTAGTGGGTCTAGTAAAGACCCACTAAATTGGCCGTTGATTGCTCTCTTGTCAACTCCAGTATTTCACCAGAACAAGGAGCATAAACGAAGTCGACAGAAGAGTTTTTCCCATCAACCCCCTGCATGGAAGACTCCGTGTTTACTCAACCTAAGTTATGTTGATTCCAGCTACACTATTCAAGTAGCTGGAGTTGTGTATGTTAGGTTTACATTGCCCTGTAGTGTACACCTGCCCTTGCTTAAAAATGTGTCAGTGGAAATCAGTACATGACAAGCAAGTGTTTGGAAGAAGCTTGATCAGGAGAAAAGAGCTGGTAAATGAGGGAAAGACCAACTTTGGTAATCCCTTTAGGGCAGGGCATGGTCTTCATTTCTCTCCAGCAACCTCCTGTGACTGAAGTAGTAACATATATAAGATCCAGAAGGAGCGAGTCATCTCCACAGAAGAAAAGGTTACTAGTGGTGTAGGCCTCATGGCTTGTGGGAATAGGAGAAATGCGGGCTCATTGTGTCTTCACCCAAATACAGCTAGAAATCACTTCATCAAATACTTTCATGGTCTGTATGTATGTTTTGTTCTGTACTCTTCCATGGCACTTCACCATTTCCTTCAGTTTGTAAGTTATTTATAATCTATTCCTGATGCCGTCTGAATCCGTGTCATTGGAAGCCTGAGCGAACACTAAAATGATATGCAGCTGCAGGTGTTTTCACGTAATGTTACTCATTATTCTCCAGAACACAAACTTCATTGTCTAATAGATAAAGCCTCAGGCTAGAGAGACATTAACTAGCATATCAACAGCTGCTCATCAAGACACATTCTATCTCAGTAATCCTATTGGGAGTGTTCAGAAGTCGGAGAGACAGTTGACTTCAAAGAGAGAGGTCAGCTAATGGTAGGAGCTAATCACTGCTGTATTTTTACTGCAACATGACATCCTTTTCCAGATGTCCTTTGGGTGTGTATTGAATGTGGCAGGGAGGCTGTCTGGTAATCTTCCTCGTTTCTCCACACTATGGGCTTGTCTACACCACAGAGAAGATCGACCCTGCAAAGGTCGATCTTCCAGCCTTTGATGTAGCGGGTCTAGTGTACACCCCCCAAAATGAACAGATAGGGTAGCTCCCGCTGGTATGCCTCATTCTTTGAAAAGTAAGGGAAGCCGGTGGGAGCATGTGCTTCTGTCATCCTCCTGCAGTGCAGATGCTGTGGCAGCTTGGCTTACGGTAAGCCGAAACCAGCTACACATTTTGCGTAGCTGGATGGTGTACCTTAAGCCAGCCTGCCTGGTCTAGTGTAGACCAGGCTTTTGTGTGGCTTCACTTTGTATTTCTCTCTCTATATATCTTTGTATTATTTTATCTTTTCTTTCCCCCAATTTATCTTTTCTTTCCCCCAATCTCTTCCTTGCACTTTGTGGTCTATCTTTATTCCTCCTCATTTTATTTTGTAACCCCCCATTTCCTGTCCCACGTCTCCTTTCTCCACTTCGCATTCAGTCTTTCTTGTTCATTGGTGCTGCTTTTTCATGGCCCAGCATCATGACTGGTGTAATAACCTGAATTCAGCAGAGTCATGGAAGGGATGAGTTTGACGCTGTCTCTGGAAAGGAAGTGCTCTAAGGGACTATATAATGCAGTCAATGTGGTGTTTGTTTTTGTGTCTTCAAAACAAAAAACATACGGGGGGGGAGAGGGTGGGGACAATGGCAATACAGTACATTAGTTACCATGGCAATGATGCTGTTTAACAAATTGTATAAAGGAAAATTCTACTTAGAAGGGCAAAGATATGAATTAAAGCTGCCCGTTGGCAGATTTTACTTAGAAACTTGTGTATATGTATATTTCTAGCTCATCGTTTCTCAACACACTGTCCTTTCTGAAATGTGGAAAATATTCAGAGAAACAGTGCCATGTTTCTCACGTCTTTACTTGATGCCCTACTTACAGCTTTTCTAGGCAATTCTCCCTCATGTAAAAACAAAACCATAGAGGCTGGTATTTAAGACTGTGGGTGCCTGGTCTCTGGTGGCTGCACATAGGGCCAGCCTCATGATTTATGGTGCCCTGCACCAAGTTTTTTTTATGGGGGGACTTGGGAGGGAGTGGTAGGAGGTCTGGGGGTAGGAACCAGGGAGGAATAGGCACCAGAACTGGGGTTCTGTACATGAATTCCTGGCAGCTGCTAACCCCATACCTGGGGTCCTGGCTGCCACCCTGTGCTCCCCTCCAAGCCCCGCCCCTGCCCCCAGCCTAAGCCCCCAGGCGTGTCTGGGTCTCCCTGTTCTGAAGACATGGCCCTGCTCCAGGCCCCAGAGAAGTGGAGTGGCAGCTGGGCACCGCTTGTGTGGAGCCTGGGGGATGAGCCTGGCTGCTGCAGCTAGTGCTGCCTGTGCTTTGCTGTCCTGTTCTGATGGTGGTGGCCCTAGTCACATACAGTACACAGTTGCTTAAGGCACCACTAAATCTAGGGCACATGCCCCAAATTTAGTATTGCCCTATGCAGCTGCATATACTGCATATGCCTTGGCTGCACAGAGAATCACGTTCCCCTTACCCCCCTAATACTGTAAGGCTACGTCTATACTGGCGGCTTCTTGTGCAAGAACAGTTGTTCTTGCACAAATAAATTTACAGTACAGTGTCAGAAAACAGGGCTTCTTCTGGAAGAGTTATTCCTTTCCCCACGAGGAATAAGCCCTCTTGCACAAGAGGTCTTGTGCAAGAGGGCAGTGTAGACAGGCAACATGAATTTATTGCACAAGAAACCCCTATGGCTAAAATGGCCATCAGAGCTTTCTTGCGCAAAAGAGTGTCCACACTGCCATTGACGCTCTTGTGCAAAAGCACATCTCTTGTGCAAAAGTGCATGCCAGTGTAGACGCGCTCTTATGGAAGACTTTTTGCACAATAACTCTTCCACAAAACAGTTCTTGTGCAAGAAGCTGCCTGTGTAGACATAGCCTAAGTGTATCTGACCCGTAAATAAAAGTGTTCTCTCCACTGCAACAAACTGGTGCACCCTGAAACCTGGCTAACTTTCATTTGGCTTATTTTATAAACTCAGCCCTTTGCACTGTAGCTTCCTCTGCCTCTCCCGGTAATCACTCCCATTTGCCAGCCAGGGGAAATGCTGTAGAATAGTCTGTAGGATAGTCTTAAATTGCTTGAGCCTTCATTAGTTTGACAGACTAAACAGCAGTGCATTACTCATAGGCACTGAAATAATTTAAACTAATCTCTTCCCACCCAAAATAGAGATGAGTTTTGAATCATGATTTCAGAGCCAATGTTTTGGTTGGGGAAGGAGGAGATCCGTATCTTGCAGCTTTGGCCCAGTTCTCATGGAAAGGAAGTACATTTCCTGATCAAAGCCTCCATTATTATTTTTTAAACAGATTTGTTCACATGCTGTTTAATTTACCCTGTGCAGAAGTCCAGAGTCTCCCAATCCTTTGTGCCACACACTGAGAAACTATGGAATATAGAATAATTGGAACGAGGAAAACATGATTGGATCCTTTTTCTTATATCTAGTCCTTTGGCATGGGGAAGAACTTCAGCATTTATCTATTTGCCTTGAAGATTCCCCATCTCAACGCTAGATCTGCATGTATGTCCACCTGGTATGTAAGTTCTTGTCCAGGTTTAAAATGGGACCACTAATGCCAACTTCTCAGAGCCTCACGAGGTCTGATTTCCTCCCTTTTGGAGGCATTGGAGGCACTGAAGCTCGGGTGTCCTTAGTGATTTAAGCCTTAGTGCAGAAGATAAGCCTTCTGGTGCTTCAAAGCAGGCTATTCTTGCAAGAACTGTGTAAGACTGAGAAAAGAGCTGCAAAAATGCATGGATGAAAAGGAGATCTATGCTGTAAGTTAGAAGATTTCATTTCCTATGTAGCAGCATATGTACGTTTTCAGGTATCTAAAAGGGAGGGAGAAAACTTGTTCATCTTGGCCTCTGAGGATAGAACAAGAAGCAATGAGCTTAAACTGCAGCAAGAGAGGTTCAGGTTGGACATTAGGAAAAAGTTCCTAACGGTCAGGGTAGTCAGACACTGGAATAAATTGCCCAGGGAGGTTGTGGAATCTCCATCTCTGGAGATATTTAAGAGTAGGTTAGATAAATGTCTAACAGGGATGGTCTAGACAGTATTCGGTCCTGCCATGAGGGCAGGGGACTGGACTCGATGACCTATCGAGGTCCCTTCCAGTCCTAGTATTCTATGATTCTACCCTTGTGGGATTAATTCAGTCAGATGCAAGTTACATTTTCATTAGGATTTGCAGGAAAGTTCTTATTCTTTTTGCTTTAAAAAATGATACAGAAGAAAAGTTAATACATGGCCATATCCTGATCCTGATCCTTGTGGAGACCCATTTGTGCTTTGCTAGTGGCAACTGAAGATTCATGGGGATACGCTCTCATGGTGTAGTGGACTCTGCACTGCCCCTTCCTGCTTACCCCAGTTTCCTGGGAGAGGATGGGGTAAATTGGAGGTGTGGACTGTCATGGCTGGAGTATATTGTGCTCTGGTGATTCTTGCAAGTGTAACAGCCCCTACAGCAGGGCTTCCCAACCTATGGGTAGGGACCCAAATATGGGTTGCCATTACATTTCAAAAGGGTCGCCAAGTCTCCCCAGGTGGCTCTTCCCTCTCTCCTCCCCCCGTTTTTGAATTGCCTTGGGTCACCAAGTTTTAATGAATTGTCAAAATGGGTCCCCATCTGGAAAAGGTTGGGAACCGCTGCTCTAGAAAGAGGGAAGAAGGTGTCAGCATTTAGACTGCTCAGAATTATGCTGAGGTCGGAACTGGTACCTGGCTGGCCCTAACCCCTTCAGCCCCTTCATACACATGTCCCTTCATGGGTATTGAGCCCACAGTCCCCGTACAGAGATATCTCAGTGCTTGCCAGGAATTTTATGACAGAACGTTTGTTCATCTGAAAATGCTGATTCATTGAAAGTGGTTGTGGGAAAAAAGTTAGCTTCAACGAATTTTTCTGACAAAATAATTGAAATTGTCAAAATATCTTTTTTTTTTGGAATTTTCAAAATGCAAAGATGTGAGGGGGCTTTTCTTCTCAATGCATTTCTGTTTCAGAATATTAGTTCATTTATACTAAAAGAGGTTAAAAATTGTAAAGGTCTCAATTGACACAAAACGTTTTAATTAACTCATCTATTATTTTCCAGATTACCAATGTGTGACCATTGTCAAGATTCTGATTTTTCATCCCAGTTTGGGACAAGAAAATGTTTTGAAACCTCAAACTCACAGGATGGAAACACATTTTCCTCCTAGTTCTAAATTTACTCCTAAATATCTCTTTTGCTACATAATGAATTTAGTGATATATTACAATTATATGATTGTAAATGTAGGCACTCATGTGTATGCAAAAACAAAACAAAAAACCCAAACCAAAACAAAGGCCAAGAATGCAGGAAACAGATGTGAATGTCTTCCAGAAATTACTTTGCAATGAATTTCCTTTTTGTCACTGTTTCAGTATGAATTTGTTTCCAAGTTCTATACAGAGTTAGGTTTGCAGAATATTACGATGTTTTAAAATTATGTTGTAAAGGAATATAATTCACTGCTTTTAACACTAATCCACAGCCAAGCTTTGAACTAATCAGCATTATCATCAAGAAATATGAAAAAGAAACCAATCTAATCAATCACAATTTAAGCTATTTGTGTAGAGTCATGGTCCTAGTCAATCTCCTTCTAGCTTTTTTTTTTCTTCTTCTTCTTCAGGATCTGGATATACAAATCTTTGAAGTAGCATATATTGTAGCAAATAGGAAATTTGAGAAGATATAAAGAACTCATCCAGTATTTCATCCTAGGGATATTGGTATTAACTCCTAATATAGTCTGTCTATATATTTCTGACTCTGCTCTTAAATCAGTTCTTTTTCGCTTGCTTTGCCAAAACTTTGGATCCAATCATACAAACCTTTTGTAGGTGGAAGTCCCCATCAACACCAATAAGAATACAGCACATAGTGGCTTTCCTGTAAAAAATCTGAACAGAGGCTATCTTTCAAAAGTCTTTAGAATGTGCTGCAGAAAGTTTCATTGGAACTGCCAAAGATTCTAAGCCAGCTGTGATTTATGACTTCCCCATAAAAGAGAACTCCCAGTGATGTACACTGAAAGAGTACAGTAACTCCCCATAAACTGGTTGGGAAGTCTATGAACCACAAAAAGGTTAAGAAAATTTAAGATGCTGGGTTTTGCAGACAAATTACCGGTGATCAGTAACTGGAAAATATTCCTTCAACCAAACTGTCTGCATACTAAGTCTGACTCATCTAAAACCAGACTACTAAAACAAGTCACCTCTCATATTAAAAAACCTGGCTAGCCTAACACATAAATATTTTTTTCAAGTGGCCACATTACTCTATGCATAAAGCATGCTCTTCTTCTAAGCCTGCTGTGGGTCATTTTCCATGAAAGCACAACTAAGGCATGATAATCCCAGCTACTACATAACATCTGCTCTACATTTTCACGATTCATGCTAACTTATTGCAAACATATATATAACATATGGATGCTAAGCATAGTTAAAATGCCAGCCTCATATAAAACATAGCAAAAATAAAAGTTGTGTTTATTACTATAGTGCAATCTAATTTGATTTATTTTTTGTGTCTAAAATTCATGCCTGGAATGCTAACATTAAAAAAAATCCACATCAAATATGTTGATATGAAAGACTGGGGGCCAGATGAATACTGAGGAGTGTTTTACTCCTTGACTTACCCATGGATTTCAGAGGGACTGAAGTACTGTGAGTAACGATATCAGAGTGTTTGACTGCTCTATTAAATTATCTGATTTAGTATGAACACAAAGGAACCTTTGATTATTAAGGGGCTTGTAGGGAGTTACACCAGTTCAAGTTCATCACATAAGAACATAAGAACGGCCGTACCGGGTCAGACCAAAGGTCCATCTA
>JANRFK010006688.1:26949517-26961765 GCA_030068395.1 Apalone spinifera
AGAGGGGTTTTTCCAGCATTGGTAATCCTCATTCTACAAGGAAGAAGCCTTTTTCCAAAAGAGCTCTTGGAAGACAGGGACAAGGGAGTTCTTTTGGATGGGGAAGAGGGAGTTCTTTTGAAAGAAGAGGAAAGAGGAAAAAGCACAGGTGCCCTGGTGGCCACTCCATCCATAGTAATCACAGGTGAAATGTGAGAGAGCGTCCATTCAGTGTGTTAGGGGTGACAGCTTTATTCTTTTTATATTTGCATTTTAGGTTTGGCAATATAGCAATATACATATATATATCAATATACATTTAGTATTATATTGAATTAAGTCCTTTTAGTTAAGTATATATCTCCTATATCTCCTTGTTTTAAAGTGTAATGAGTAAAGAGTCAGAGTTCTGGGTATTGTGACTATGTTTATGAGATTAGAAATATCAAAGGCCCAGGCCTTCGATGTGAATTGTTTTGCTTTTGCTTTTACTTAATATAAAACAGTATTGTTTACCTTTAAAGGATTCTGTGTGAGAGACTGTTTGCATGAATGAGATATGACGTGAAGGTCATCGTTGGAGCCAGATGGCCAGAGAAGGGGGAGAATGTGGGGTGAAGACAAACTGTAAAAGACGGGCTGCGAAGAGCAGAGAAACCATCAGTGTATAACCACAGTCAAGAATGGATCAGATTGGCAGATTGACAAACCTTGAAGCAGGGTGGGCACCCCTGAAAACAACTGATTTAATCCAGGACAAGATAAACCTTGAAGAGATGTTTGGGAATGGTTGACATCAACAAGATAACATTCCGGTCACAAGCTGACAGAGCGGGATCCATGGATTTTAACAGAGAAGAAGAATTATATAAAGCAGGGTGCTTTGCTATTGAACTTTGGGTTTCGACTTGCCAAGACACCATCTCCAGAGAAGCATAGGATTGCGACCGACAAAGGCCCCACTCCACCCGTGTTCAATCTAGCTAGCCACTATCGACACAGACTCTGGACTGGTAACTATGATATAATTTGGCAGGATGATGTATGCATGATGTTTTGTTGTGTGTGTGATTGAAAAGCATATGCAACTGTTGTATTCTCAATAAATGCGGCGTACTGCCTTTTCCCCCATAAAAGATCTCGTGTGCTTCGTTTAAGCATAACAAGTGTGGACGCTATCTTTCGATGTGCTTTTGCTGTGTGACACTCTCTTTCGGAAGAAGTTTTTTTTGGAAGAACTCTTCCAAAAAAAGGTTTTTCTGAAAGAAGCCTGCAGTCTAGACATAGCCTAATTGTCCTGAGCCATTCCATCAACTTCTTGTTTAGCCTCGCTGTTGTTGTAACAGGTTCAGTTCTATTCTGCGTACTTCACAAATAACTGCTCTGTTGCACTTCCTCCCAGTTCAGATCTTATCTCTGCCTCTGCATGTGACAGGTCCACATGACTCTTCATTCTCCTTGGCCACATCATGACAAATGCCTTTCCTAGCACAGGCAGTAGAGCGATTCTTCTGTAGTTCAGTCAGCTGATTGGAGAAATAAAACAGAAAGCAAAGGAGACTGAAATGACTGGATAAACAAACAATATGAAGACGCCGAATCTGTGAAGAGAAACGTGACACAGAGATACCTGTGTATCTCAGGATAAAACAGGCCTGTCTGCAGAGCGGCTGCAAAAGGTGCACAAGCACCCTCGTGGTCTTGCAAGTAATCATGCTCTGGCCTGCCAGGGGAAAGGCAGGAGCAGCATGCTGCCCGAGCCTTCCTCCCCCATGCTCTGGCCGGCTGGGGGAAGCCTGGGGCTGATTTCCCTGCTTACTTGGGGATGCGTTCACACCCTTGTAGCCCACATTTACAAAAAAAGCACCTCATCCCCCCTCCCCCACATAAATTCCCGTGTACAGGTCTGTAAAAGAACTGAGTAGAACAAGCAAATTGAAAGACAAATGTGGGCAAATAACTGAGGGCTAACCAGCAAAAAATAAGCTGTACAAAGAATATTTTGAAGACCTGTGTGATGGGGAGAACACAGTAGAGGAAGCAGTCATGAAGAAGCTTCTGAGCACAAATGAGGGGAGAGCAAATGCCGGAATTCTTGGAAGAAAACGTAAACATCCAACAGAAAGCTCGAACCCCCCCGAAAAGGCACTGCGAAGTGAAAACATCACCACAGAGCTGCTGCACGACTGTGAGGAATGCATGATATATGTGATGCGCAAGCTATTACAAGATTCACAAACAAAAGCAAATGCTGAAGAAATAGGGGGAAGGCCACCTATACCAAGCTGCTAAAAAAGGAGATAAGAGTATGTGCAAGAAGTATTGTCATGACCATGAGGGTTAGCCAGCAGCCTGGGGACTAAGGGGTTAACTATGTCCCTTACCTAAGCCAGGTAGAGTCAGCCAATAGGAATGCAAGTAGGAATTTCAAACTGGGACAAAGGAATTTTGGGGATTTTCTCTCCTTTGTCCCTGGGCAGTTTCTCTCCAGCTACTGAGGGGGATAGACACTGTCTCCCTCCAAGAGAAGACTCTTCACTATCTGTAAGTAGGGTAAAGTTTAGATAAATCCTTTAGGTTTTATTGTTTTATGGTTTGGGAATGGGAATCTGATGTCTGTGCATTTAAAAATAGGTTTTTCTCTCCTTTGTAATCAAGTTTCTGGCCCATGGTGGAATTCCCCATGAGTTTATTAAGTGGTGACTTTTCCATCTAGTCATTATGCTTGTAACAGGAATATTGTGTTGACAATAAAAGTTCTTTCTCTTTTCTTTTTACTAACCTGGCATTGGTTAATTTTTGTGTCCTGGTTTTTACTTTAGGGGTGAGATTTCCCAAGTGATCTCCCCCCTGATTTTCTTATCCTTCCTTGGGTGGTGGCAGCGGATTTTATCCCCAAAATCTAGGTTTTTAAGATTTTGGGGGGAAGTTTTATACCAAAGCCTGGAAAGATAAGGTTTTGGGGTACTTTTGCAGGCCACCACTTCTGCATTCATCATGCCAGAGTGGGGAAGGAGCCATGACAGGTACAAAGGAGGATTCATTAAAGCCACAATTTCCAGAAGTGTTCACTAAGTTTTCTGCCCCCATTTTTGCATGTCTAAATTAGACACCTTGTTCCTGACTGCTGAGAAATCACAGGTTCCGTTGATTAGAAATCAATGGGGCAAAACTTCAGCTGGTGTTAATTATCATAGTTCTATAATGGGATTGTGCCCATTTATACCAGTTGCCCCTATGTTTGCAAGTGGCCTACCCAGAAATTGAGAAGTAAAGCTAAAAAAAAATCACAGAGAACACAGCCTATTGTCCCACCAACTGAGAAGGCATATACACAGTTTATTTACATTAATGCTAGTGGAATTTGTGTGTAGAACCTATATGACTAAATCAGACAGATTAAGTCAAAAGAACAGACTTCACATTCTTAAATTCATAAAGAATAGATTCCGAAGGTGGTTAGGGTAAAACCATATTGCAAGAAATCCATTGCTATTTTCTGTTCTTCTGCTTCCACAATGCTCATACAAGATGGGGGCAAAGTTTGAAATGGCTTTCATAAGTCAAAGGACCTGGGGAAAAAAACCTTTCCAATCAGAACACTAGCTTCAATGTTAATAAGCAACATAACGGTTAAAAGGATATTTTGAAAGACTTTGGCGCAGAAGCCTCGGTTTGGCATGTCAGATCAGCATTTGTTCCAAGGTAGCTACTGAATATTATTTTTTTCATCTAATGTGGTAATGGCAGTAATGGCTGGTGAGTCAGCCAAGTGGATTTTACATCCATCCCTCCTGCCACCTGGCCTAAGAAACAAGATTGGACTTTTCTATGGAAGAAACCATTTATCCCTTACTGTCAAGACAAATGGTTCTTAATTATACCTGTTAACTAAGATTGAAGGAAAACAGAGTCTTAATGTATTTTCATATTGGCTGGCATTTATAGCCCCAGGTTATTTTGATCCGCAAGTGGTAGAATGTACCTCCTACTGTCTCTCATGAGATTGGGAAGAGCTGAATGGATAATGCAAACCCAAATGGTGACAATACTGTGAGCAAGCAATGCAGCTCAGATTTTAAATGCGTTTTTGAATAATGAAACTATGTGAGAAAATGGTGGTGCATCTGCAGGCCTTCCACAAAGAGAGAAAGAAAGGAAATTTATCACATGAATTATGTATCATGAATAACTCACTCATCAGTTAGCTCCACAGTAGCTAATATGCCTTACAATTCTATCAAAAGAATATCATACCATTGGTATGACAGGTTTGCTAAATATAGGAAATAAATCAACTTCTGGAGATATGGTTCTCATTAACAACCTGTTGTCTGGATGCTTCTTCACATCAGTGCCCCCCACCCCCATCCCCACCCTCCAATACTCCATCTTTTGGAACCTATGTTACAGTTTCAATCCTAGTTTTCCTGGGAGTAAAAAAGATTTGCCCACAGTGCTGACTCTCTGTAACATTGTCTAATGCCGGTGAATGTTGTACACCTGGAGCTAAATATATGGTGGGCCTAAACTCCCTCGAATGATAGTGTACAATTCCAACTGAAGTTTATGAAAGTTGTACCTGGCAGAATATTTTTGGGGAAAATCTTTGTCTTTATTCAGGCAAAATTCACACTTCAGCTAGGTAAGGATTATAGAATTTGTCCCACACAAAATAACATTCTGCATGCTGTTAATGTGTGTGGTAGCTAACTAATATGGACAGTGTTAAAAATCTGCTGTTTTCAAACAGGTATTAAAATCCTAAAATTCTCCACTTCAAAATAATTGTATTTATCAAGCACCCGTAGGTTGGTTTGGGTCAACACTCTTCCTCCAAAGCTGAGGTCTTTGAACATAGTAGCAGTACAGTCTAAATTTTTCATCCACTGTAGTCATTTTGGTGACGTTCGATTAATAAGGAAGCAGAAAGCAGAAATGCTCCCTGCAGTATTACTTTAGAGACCTAACTGGAGTGCGGAGAGGGAACACAGACACATGCATTGTTCTGCCAGGAAACAGTAGCTGTCATTAATGAACAGGGAGCAACTTGTCAGTAGGTCACGTCAACGTGTGATACATTTGCTGCTGCAGACATCTGGAAGTGGTTTCTTAGAAAGAAGTCATTAAGGTCTGCTCCTTGTGATACTGCTTCTCTCTTTTTTTTCTTTTGGAATCATCAATTCACATCCCCCCAGCTTGCGTTTGAATACAAATATTGAAAATAAAGTTGGTAAACTACCCAGTTCTGGGACATATTTGTACTGGCAGTATCTTGAAGTAAACAGGTTCAAAACCCTATGGCCATGTCTTTGCCCCCATTCTGTCCCCTTTGAATGGCCGCAGCTATGCAGACGGAATGGAAAACTGGCTCTGGGTACCTGGCTCTGTGTCACCTGTTCCTGGCCGCATTGCCTTTTACATTCCTCTGCTCCAGCTTTCCTCAGCTTGCAGAGCAGCTGCTTAGGAGCTGTCACTGGGTGTGCATGTTCAGACATCCACAGAGCTGTTTGTAGCGCTCATCTGTTACAGTGGGTGACAGTCACATAAAATCCTAAGCTAGGATCTGAGGCTGTGTCTAGACTACACCTCTCTGTCGACAGAGAGATGTAGATTAGTCACGACAAAATTGCTAATGAAGCGGGGATTTAAATATCCCGCGCTTCATTAGCATAAACATGGCCACAAAAAATGAGATGTACAGGATCTTTCGAAAAAGGGTTGTATTTTCGAAAGATCCGCATCTAGACTGCCGTTTTTTTCGAAAAAGCTCTGTTTCTAGAAAAAGCAGCGACCATGCTTATGCTAATGAAGCACGGGATATTTCAATCCCCACTTCATTAGTAATTTTGTCATGCCTAATCTACATCTCTCTGTCGACAGAGAGGTGTAGTCTAGATGTACCCTTAGAGTCCTTGGACTGGAAATGACCTTGAGAGGTGCTCTAGCCAAGTCTCCTGCACTCGACCGTGTAATATCTAGACTGGGAGTTCTCAGCCTTTTTCTTTCTGAGGCCCCCTCCATCATGCCATAAAAATGTCTTGGGCCACAATAATTATTCTTTTGTATGTAAAAGCCTGGGCTGGTGTTAGGAAGAAGCAAGTAGGGCAATTGTCTGGGGCCTCATGCCGTAGGATCCCCACGGTACTGCTCAGGCTTCAGCTTCAGCCCTGGGTGACGGGGTTTCAAGACCCAGGCTTCAACCCCATGTGGGGCTGTGGCTTTTTGCCCTGGGCCCTAGCGTGTCTATTGCTGGCCCTGCTTGGTGGCTCCCCTGAGGTATCTTCATATCAATATGTGAAAAAAATGGTTCTGAGGGAAATTATTGAAATGCTGAGTTAAGATAAAAGTGCTTAAAACAAAGGAGAGGGGCTACCAGCAAACAAAAGCTCCCACAAACACCCATACAATTATACCAGGCTCCAGCAGCTTGGGAAATGATTTTGATGAAAAGAACAAAATACTGGTTTTATACATTTTTTTTCTTTTACATAGTATGGATTTTTACAACCCCCCCATCTGAATTTTGTTCAGATTTTTTGTTTTCTGACAATGTTCAACAAAAACTTTTATTTTTTTCCATGATTTTTTTTCAATGCATGAAAATCCATTTTCTGTCAAAGTTTTGATGAAAAAGTTTTATCCAACCCCACCACTGACTCCCTGCCTTTCAGATGATATCTCTCGCTGTGTGGTGGTGAGCCAATATTCCTCTGGATCCTTTGCTCTAAACTTTGTGTGTCCAGTCAAAGTCTGTGAATCTGTAGATCTACCCCACCCCATCCAATAATCAGTGTCTAGAAGCATTGTGTTGTGCAACAGCTGATGTGGCCTCTAGGAAAAGTATATTTGATGATTAAAAACCAATGATGACTTCATCCCGGGAGATGTTTTTCACCTTGCTTTAAGGATTTAAACCCATATGATTTACAAGTCTGTCTGGTAAATCTTTTTCCTTTACATGTGCTTGCTACTGGCAAGGAAAGCAGACCCTCACTGGTTTTGCTATGGCTTTGTCAGAGTTGAGCAGACACAATGGATTCTTAACATAATTTAGCACATCCCTGAGGTGTAATAGACTGAGAAACAAAACATTTCTACTTGCCAATTGACGTATCAGACAGTCGTGAGCGCTGAAGATGCCAAACTATTGTGAAAAGCAACCTCAGAATAAAAATACAAATAAAAAATCTTACCCGATTAGAGCATCAGTTATTCATATAATTAACATTTGATTGCTTCCTTTTTAAATATCTCAAAATGGAGGAACAATGAGTTCCTTGGTTTTAAGAGCTCCTTACATATTTTGAGACGTGGCTAGATTTGCATTTCAGATTTCTGACTGCTTTGAACTAATTTAGGATACTAAATCTAAAAAAATGTAGCAGGTTCTCTGATTATATCTGTGGGTCTAGATCTACCTATTAAAAAGTCTCAAGAGTCAAGTTGTGCTTGCCTTACTCAAATAAGAAATGGGTTACTTCCATGAATAAGAGGAGCTGAATTTGCTCCACAATGTTGTGTGTTGTCATGTGTTGGATCTTGTGTACAAGCCTGAATCTTTCCAGATTGTCACTCTTTGGAGTCTGCCCAAGTCCTGGTGGGAGTTTTGTCACCCTCTTATTATCCTATCAGCGACAAAGGGTAGGGCCTCCATTCAGCAGAGCAGTGAAGATCATGCTTACCTTTCAATACATAAGTGCTTTGCTGAGTAGGCATAGACTCAGGCACGCACTTAACTTTAAGCACATGCTTAGGTGTGTTGCTGAAACAGGGCCTTGAAGTTTCACAACGCTCCTTGGAAGCATTTACCACTTTGCAAGTTTATGTCCCATAATGGATTAACTTGCAACTTCTGGCTTTCCCACAAGGAAGAAGGTGCTCAGCATTTCTATAGCCCATTATACATTCAGAGAATTGTGCTAAGTACGGCTAGTAATATGCTGAGTCAAACTGAAGATGTCACAATGCCAGCCACACATGGCTTAAGAGCATGAAGGGATTATCCCTGCATAGCCAAACCATCTGACAGAGAAATACACATGGACTTCTTTTATGGTTTCTCCAAATGAGGCCCCTCATAGAACATGTGGACACAGGTGCTTCTGGAAACAGCACATTGCATACATAATGAAAAAAATAATTTCATCATTAAATTGTCTTTACACACAGTGTGACATCCATTCTCAACTGGCAGTGGAGAGATGGACCTTACATCTAGTCCCCTGGTTCTTGGACAAGTGGGACATTTGCAAAACCTGTAAACTGAGTCTTTATTATTAAGTCGCTCCCTATCAGGGTACGTCTACACTAACCCCCTAGATCGATCTAGGGAGGCTAATGAGGGCGACCGAAATTGCAAATCAAGCCCGGGATTTAAATATCCCACGCTTGATTTGCATGTTCCCGGCCGGTCGCCATTTTAGAAATTGACTAGCCCGAAGTAACTGTCCACGTCTACACACGGCAGTGAAACGGGATTCCGATTTAAAGCCCCTAAATCGAATTATCTGGTAAACCTCATTGCAGGAGGAATACCAGCTAATTTGAGTTATGGCTTTCAATCAGACTCCCGTTTCACTGCCGCATGCAGTTACTTCGGGCTAGTCAATTTCTAGGTCGCCCCCATTAGCCTCCCTAGATCGATCTAGGGGGCTAGTGTAGATGTACCCTCAGAGATAGGTACCATCGCTAGAGCCCTGCAAATCCATGGATATCCACTTTATATCTGTGTGGATGTGCATGCGCAGATCTGCATGTGCATTTTTGCAGCTACAGGTACAGATGCAGATACAAATTTTGTAGTTGTGCAGGGCTCTGACCATCTTTTACATCTTACAGTGTCCTTGCTATTCAATTGTTCCGCCTCTCAAATACTTCAAAGAAAGGCTCTGTGTGTGTGTGTGTGTGTGTGTGCGCGTGTGTGCGTGTGTGCGTGTGTGTGTGAGAGAGAGAGAGAGAGAGTGAAGCATAGCTCTGGCGCTGTGTGTGTGTGTGTGTGTGTGTGTGTGTGTGTGTGTGTGTGTGTGTGTGTGAAAACCCGTGCTCTGAGCATAAAACTATTGGGTACTGGTGGGAGGGGGAGTATGGCACCTTTCCACTCACTGAGCTTGGGACAAACTTCTAAAATGCCAATGGCATGCAGTCACTCAGATGGCAAAGATAAATAATAATAATAATAAATAAATTGACCAAAACATGCTATTCTTTCATGCTGTTCAGTAGACATGCTATACTAGTCTCCAAATGGGTTTCTTGACTTATCATCATTCTGTAGTTTGCAATATTATAATATGTTCTGCAACATAGCCATATGGTTTATATAAAATTGTTGGATTACCTCATAAATGTAAGTATCTAATACTCGAGCTAATATGCTCGAGAATATGTAGTAGGGAACATCTTGCTCTGACTAAACTATAGACTGGATGATCTAATAGACCTTTACCATCTCTAATTTCAGTAATACTCCAAAAAGGAAAGGAAACGGGTGACCATGAAGATGTCTTATGACCATTAAGTAATTAGGGACCGAATCAAGCACAATGGGTTTGTGGGGCGGGGGGGGGACGACTATGTAGTTATAGGGTGGAGATAGGAAAAAAGCTTTTATGGTGGTATTGTCACTTTAAAATTCCACATGGAAATGATCGTGCTGAATTGTGGAGTCCTGTCTCTGGAGTTTTGACTTTGGAGTCCCAGCTAGGCCCCCCAGAATTCAGTGGGAGTTTTACTAGAGATTTAATGGGATCAGGATTTCCCTCACATTTAGCAGGAGTGCAGAAGCAGTGTTCTAGGTAATGCCCGTTTCTAGATATGGGATATGTTATTGACACCGAATGGTTTATGCATTTTTTGGCAAGAAATAATTATCTTCCTTGTACTTCAGAAGAGTTTTCAGACTCTGGTTGTTTAATTAAAGCTAATGAATGTCATTTTTTTTCCAGGAAATAGGTCATAATAAAGTGAAAGAAATCAGATTTCAAAGTGTCTCCTCCCAAAATAACAGCCTATTACAGTTTGGCTTAGGACACTTGAAAATTTACTCTATTGCTACATTACAAAATGGCCCATAGCCAACCACAGCAGATTACTGCACTAATGTTGGGCTTCTATCAAACGTTTAAAGTCAGTTACAATGAGCCAGAATAAACTTTCTTTTATCCATTCTGAGGTCTGAATACTCTATTCTCAAAGTGATATGTTCTCCCATGGTGCTGTGGAGTTTTCCAAGGTTTATGCTGTTAGCCTAAATGCAAATAAATACAGTGATTCAGGGTATACCGGTGCATATTTTCCTGAGATTCTTATTACTCTGCTTATTCAAGTGTGTGCGTGCGTGCGTGCGCGCATGCAGAATTGAAAAATAAGAAAGAAAAGTGAACAAATGAGTCCTAGAAATGCTTGGTAGGAACTGTTTTCAATCTCTCTCCATCTTTCCCTATAATCCTATATTGGTGTAAGTGGGTAAGTAGCCCTGTTGCTTCTGAATAGAGCTTGACTTCCCTAACATTGTTACATTGCTACATAATTTTAATGTATCACCTCATTCAGATACAGGTTGAACTTCTCGAGTCCAGCATTCTCTGGTCTGGCAACATCTGTGGTCTGGTATGATTTTAGTTAGCCCGATGTCCAGTTATGAGGTGTGGCCAAGTTTCCCTCAGTCCCATTAAGTTTTACAGCCACCAGTCCTGGCTCCCAGTGTTGTGTGCTGTTGTTTAGTTCCAATTTTCCCCTAAATGTCTCCTAAGAGCCCAGTAAGCAGTGGAAGTGCTGGTAATGCTGCTGGACAATATTAACAATATTAACTGTGTGGGTTAGAGCAGCCCTGTGCCTGCAGGCTGCTCCTGGGTAATTGTTAACCATTACCTGCTAAGCATCACCCGCTAAGTGAGGCATTTAAATGCACCATTTGAGGATCAGTACAGTTCACAGTGAAGACACTGATAAGAGAGGCTGCTTTCAGGGTGCACAATCCATAGCTCCTGCTAAGGTGTGCACCTGTGCACAAAAAAAATTCTTCCTCCACCCACCTCCTCTGGAGAGCTGCACGGCGGCACTCACACAGCAGGAGGCTGCTCCAGCAGGCAGGGCCGGCTGAGACAGCGTAATGAGGGAGCCACTGGGGTGAGGGCCTGGGACCTGCCGTGGCTGCGTGGTAGAGGGGGGCTGCTCCGGTGGCTGGGAACGAGACATGCTGGGTGGCTGGGGCCTGGAACAAGACCTACCGCATGGCTGGGTTGGGGCTGGGGTCTGCTCTGGTGGCTTTGAATGGGACATGCTGCATGGCAGGAAATGGGGGGGGGAGTGGGCGTATTTCTGCTCTGGCAGCTGGGAACATGTGTGTGTTAATAAATTGGGTGCCAGGGTGGCCCACATCCAAACCAGTGCACATGTCAGAGCTTGTGCAATATTAGTGTGCAAGCCAAAACGCGAGTGCTCATGCTTGGAGCATATCTTAGAGGGAATACTGGCACAATCCATGAATGACCTTAGGCACCAACATCCTGTCAAAGTCCCATTTTTAGTCAACACTGTGATCCACAGAACTCCACCTCAGCAGCTGCCTCACCTCGTCAGGGCCTAAATTCATTCAGCATCTATGTATTTGACCCAGGGCATGCACACTGCAGCCAGACGCTAGGCACACGGGCTTTCTCCAGCCTAACCATGTGCACTGTCGCCTCACTCTTGGCATCTGGGTGCTTATTTTCTGCCTAATCCCCAAAGCAGTTCACAGACCAGGAGAGGCATTGGGTTGCTGAAGTTGTGTGCAGGGGCCCAAACCAACAGGCATGTGTAGAGGCCTCTTGCCAGATCAAGCGCCTCAGATAAAACTACTAAGATGGTGGAAGGCCTATCTCTTATAACAGTGGTTCCCAACCGCTGGGCCGCGAACCGCTGGCTGCTGTGCTGGGGTGACTCTGGGGGCTGGGGTACACTGCCCAGCGCCTCCCCTCCTGTTGCACCTCTTGGGAGAGGCGTGTCCTGCCCTGCCCCTGAGCCAACCAGCGCAGGGCCGGGGCAGGGTCTCCTCCTGGATGCAAAAGAGCGGTTCACTGTGCAGCGGGAGGGTCATGCGGAGCCTGGCCCAGCAGCTTTAGAGCAGCCGCGACCCGGACAGCAGCATTCAGGTGGCGGCTGGGAGGCAGCGCAGGGTTAGGTGAGGGGGGCAGGGAAGACACTGGGGGCTCCTGGGGCAGGGATAATACTGAGGGCTCTGGAGGGGGGGTTCTAAGAGGTGAGGGGCTGGCACAGGGGGCGAG
>JANRFK010006688.1:26971015-27002587 GCA_030068395.1 Apalone spinifera
GCGCCAGGTGCTTGTGTCGCTGCTGTAAGGCGAGGAGAGAGACTTGCCCCCCCCTCCCCCACGTTTGTAGGTCCTCGCTCAGATGTTTAGTCTGCGGGGTTTTGTTTGCATTTGTACCGGTACCGTCAGACACAGAACTGTACAAGGAAGGCGCTGCTGCCTGTAATCAGGACTGTCAGCAGGGGCTGTGTGCAGGCCCATACACAACGGTTCACATGGGGGGAGGGATGTTCACCCCTTTTAAAACTTAAAGAGCTCTAGGAGGAATGCAGCTGTTACAACCTGGAATAATGGCAGAGGGCACCACAATTCAGCTTCGCTCCAGTGTGCAGTGGGGCAGAAACTTGCAAGAGGGGTATGAGTTTGTCCACCCCCTAGCTGCGGCTGAGAGCACAGTTCTGGCTGGCAGTTGGGACCCCGGACATGGGGCTGGCAGCAGAAGCCCCTGATGTTGGGGGCTCAGACTGGGACCCCAGCATGTGGGACCAGCAGCAGAGGCCCCGGCGTGCAGGGCTAGAACCAGGACCCCAGCACCTGAGGCTGGCAGCAGAGTCCCTACTGCGCAGGGCAGCAGTCAGGTGTGTGGAGCCAGCAGCAGAGGCCCTGGCGTGTGGGGCTGATAGCTGGGGCCCCAGGTCCTCGGCTGGGAGTCCAAGGATGCTGCAGCATCCCTGCTCCCCAAATCCCCACATCTATGCCAGTATGGTGAACTTCAGAATACTGGAGGATGTACTGTGGTCACATATGGCCGAGTTAAGTCTTTCTGGGCCTTGAAGAAGGAAAGAATGTGTTGGAAAATATTGACCTTGATGACATTTCAGTGAGAAAACAACAAATTCCATAGTTTTAAAGCCTGCTACATTTTCCAACTAATGTATCTCCAAGGTTTTTCTTCAATGATTTTATTGATGGCTGTAAGGCACCCTAGGCAGCATGAATGGCAAATGCTTACATAAAAGCAAAGTTTTATGATTGCTGTTATTCTGAACAAGTGTTTGCAGAACTAACAACTGCATATTGTCAAAATGTAAACAGTAGTGAGATTGTGTCAAAGTAACAATAACAACAGATTTTATGCATGTCTTCCCCCACCGCCTTTAGTGCCTTTGTATTTCATGGTCCCTTTAGACCAGTTTACAATTTTATATTTATGAATCATTCCTAAAAGAATTTGGCTGTGTCTACATTGGCAAGATTTTGCACAAAAGCATCTGCTTTTGTGCAAAATCTTGCCGCCTGTCTACACTGGCCACGAGTATTGGCGCAAGAACACTGACGTTGTAATCTACAAAATCAGTGCTTCTTGCGCAAATACTCTGACGCTGACGCCAGGGATAAGCCCTCTTGCGCAAGAAAGCATCTACGCTGGCACGGATGCTTTGCGCAAAAGCAAATCTTTTACGCAAAGGCACATGCCAGTATAGACGCTCTCTTGCGCAAATACTTTTAACGGAAAAGTTTTTCCGTTAAAAGTATTTGCGCAAAATCTTGCCAGTGTAGATGTAGCCCCCCTGTTTAGAATGTCCCTTCATGGCAGGAGCTTTATCATCAACTTTTGTTTATAAAGACCCGGCACAGGTTTGATGCTAGACTGCTGGCTCCTTGGGGCAGGAACAATCTTAATGTTTGATTGTTGGCAGGCACAAATATATTATCCACACTTAACGTTATATAAAACCAAGACTACAGGACCTAGACAAAAATGAGGAAGAGAAGATGTTGGGAGTGAATTTTATAACATGGAGCATTTGTATGAAGTTTTAATTTGTCTGCAAAACAACAAACTGTAAGAGTTAAGATGCCTCCAAGGCTATTTCTGGATTAATTTTATGTTTACATACCCTGCAGTAAAGTCAGACGCATTTTAAAATACTTTTTTCCTAATCAACTGGAGTTCTTTAAATGAATACTTCCTAAAGAGGATCCAAAAATGTATGTAGAAATCTTCTCCTCGATTGGAAACACGTTATTAGGAACATAGTTCTGATGCTGGTTCTGTTCACATTGATGTATTGTTCTCACTAACTGACATCTGTAAAAAGTCTCAGCCATGTTAATCTGTTGTGAAATCTGTAGTTAAGAGAAACTATAAGGTAGAAGGGGGGTGAGAGCCAAAACCACAAAGAAATATTGCAATCAACATGTTGCCTTGGAAACTAGATCAACGGTTGTAAAAACAGTATGTTAGTTTGTGTTCAATGAGACATAGAACCTTAATAGATGAGTTCTGGAGGCTATTGCCTGCCTTAAGTAATTGACATACAATATAGCCCTCCACGTACATATGCCTTGAAATTAAAACAGCCAAATTTTGTCAATGCCTTTAATCTTAAAGTGTGCAAATTGGGCTGTGGAGCTCTTCTCCCAATCCCCTTACCCTCCTCCCCTGGCCAGACAGGGCCAGATAATGCATACTCTGACAGGGACTTCTGTAGCAGCAGCCCAGAGCCCCAGGCTAAGAGGCCTCACAAAAAGATCAGGAGTTTTGGTGATCTGAAGCTTTTTTTGAGGAGGGTCCGGGGCTGCAGCCCCTAAAGGCACTTCCTTAATCAGGCCCTGGTTATGGGGATCACTGAAAGCACAGAGCAGTGATTTTTTTTTTTCTTTCCTGGGACATGAGCTGAACCTACATGGCACTGTATTGATAAAGCAGCTGCATGTTGCTTCAGTATTTTCTCTTAAAAAGGGGAATTGGTTAATATGAAAGCAGTACTCAAGAGTGTGAAGTATTTCTTCAGCAGCCTCTTAAACAAGTAAGAGACCATTCCCAAGGAAGCAAAAGAAACGCTAAAACTAGTTCTCTGGTAGCCAGATACATAAAGGATGAATCCTAGAGGGCTTATGCCCTACTGATCAAATGGACGCTGTAATCAAGGAGCGATATGGTTGGCATGTATTAGTAATTTGATTTGCTCACTGCAGTACAAGGTAGACTGAGTCAGATGGTGGGGGAATGTCGGTGAGTTGTACTTGTGGGGCTGGCTCCTCCCCTCGTGTTCATTGACATAGCGGCATTGAAGTCAGTGTGGCGAGGCCAAGTTACACCAGCTGAAGAGCAGACAGTCTGATTGAGTTCAATTTTAACGTTCTCCCCTGCATTCCTACCATTTGGGATGCAAAGTGAAAGGAATGCTTTCAAGCAGTTTTTATTGGAAATGACAGCAGTGATGGAAATTGTGATCTCAGTTCTGCAAGGCACTAAGAGCCCTCTACTTCCATGGACTTCTGTGGGTGGCAGAAGTACCTGGCAGGACTAGGCCCTGTCTCTACAGATGTATGGTGCAGCGAGATGAACAAAGACTTACTAAAGAAAAGCCTAGCTCCCACTAATTCATACTAATGACTGGGAGACCAACCATTGTGCAGAACTGAGCTCTTGCCCAATAGTGAAAATATGCAGCACACAGGTGGGGGAGGATGAATCAACACCAGACCACAGGATCTCATGTGTTAAGCTGGACAAGTAAGCATTGTTTAGAATTCCTTAGAGCACATGTGCAAACAAGGCCATAGTATATTTTGTCTGAGTAACATGAAACCACTCTGATTTGTCCTCCCCTGCCCCCTACCTCCACACACACTCTAGGTTTGTGGCTCTGTGAATTAAAACTCAGCTGATTCCTGTAAGGTGCAGAGCACTCTAGGGAAAGATGCTGACTCTCAGGCTATGTCTACACTGCAGGGTTTTTGCGCAAGAAGTTTTTTGCGGAAGAATTATTGCGCAAAAACTTCTTGCGTAAAAGCACGTCCACACCTCAAAGCGCATCGCTTTTGCACAAGAGAGCATCCACACTGCATGGACACTCTTGCGCAAGAAAGATGTGAATGGCCATCAGAGCAGCTGTGCTTTTTCGGACAGGCTCTATTTGCACAAGAAATCCCTACAGAGCATCCACACGTCTTTTTTTGCAACAGCGGTAGCCTCGTAGAAGGAGGTTTATCTACACCACAAAAAGCCCTCTGTTCTGCTGTTTTACTGTCAATTTACTTGCGCAAAAGCGCGCTTGAGTTGGACGCTCTTCAGGTTTTTGTGCAAAAACCTTGTAGTGTAGACGTAGCCTCAATGTTTTGCCTTTAGGGTTGGGATATCTCCTCCACAAACTATTGACCCTGGGTCCTGATCTCTCGACATGTTCACCATGGTGGAGGAGACATCTCATCCCTAAAGGCAAAATATTTATTATTGTTTACCCATATCCTACTACAGCATAGCTTAGTGTACAAACCTATATATGGACCCTGGTCATCAGTTAGCCGACTTTCTGGAATACGCTCCTTCCTGTGAGCTACTGAGCACCTTGGCCTAGATCCATTGATTTCTGTGGGACTAGTCATGTGCTCAAAGCTAAGCATGTGCTTAAGTGACTTGCAGTATTGGGGCCGGAGTGTTCAGATTAATCCAGACTAGCAATGTTAGGTAATGTTAGTTTTAGTAATTGAGTAGCTGCAAATTTTTTTATTGGTTACTAAAATACCACCATGGGTGGGGCTGGCAGCCAGTATGCTCCCAGTCGCACTCTTGAGGAGTCCACTGCCACCCCACGCAACTGCCTCTGTATCAGAGGCAGCAGCACCGGTTGGAAGGTGGAGCCAGTCCGTCAGGGCCTGAATGGACCTGCTCCTGCCTGCCACCCCATGCTTCTTCCTCTGCTGTAGCAGGCCCGTGACCTCGCGCGCGCACATGCGCACACACTCTCTCTCCCCTTGCTGCCTCTGTATCAGAGGCTGCTCCAGCAACCTGCCTGCTCCTCCAGCGCTGCTGCCTCTGATACAGAGGCAGCAGCAGGGTGGGGCCAGGTGGCTCCGCAGGATTTGGTGCTCATGGGGAGTTGGCAATTAAACTGGTTCACCCTGAGCACTGGTTCCCACCTATCCTTTGCACTGCTGCCCCTGTGAGAGCCAGCCAGCGTGGGGGGGTGTAGTCGTTTGTATTAACAGATAAACCCAGGCTTATCGATTAATTGTTTAAACAACTGTACACTAACATCCCTAATCCAGACCAGTGTTTCTCCAAGTGTTCCATGGGCCCGCTTTGGGAAAGCTACTAGACGTCTTTGTTGTTTTGTTCATCTAAAGGGTCTGTAGGCATGGAACCTAGTGACTCTCATTGACTCTAGTGCGCCGTTTCCAGCCATGGGGAGCTGCGGGAAGCAGCGGCCTGCGGAACACTTTGAGAAATACTGATCCAGACTATGAAAAAGTTACTGTGTTGAAACAGTAGCACAAGTTCATTATTAGCAATACAACAATTCTATTTTCACATACAAAATAGTTCTAGTCTGATCTACCACTAATTATCCTGATATTTTTAATTTTAAAAATAGTTTATATTTTTGGTTACATTTATTTAAAGATCTTCACCTTTTTGTCTTCTCTGGATAAAGACTTGATAGAGCTTATTTTTCCCTAATGAATAGGTGTCCAGAGTAGAAACTAGGGATGTAAAATCCCATTTAATTGGTTAACAGATTAACCAGGATGTTTAACCAGTTCACTGATTAAAGGTGGGTAAGACGGGCAGCTGTTCCAGTTTGGCTGGAGTGCCCCTGTTTCCCCCGCCACAGCCAGGGGCTGCTCCAGCTAGTCTGGAGCACTTCTGTCCACGGTTGGCCCTGTAGGGCTGGAGCACCCACCCGTGGCTGGCGAGGAGCTTGTCCAGCCCCCATTGGTTAACCAGAACCAGTAAGCATCACCCATTAAGGGTGGTGTTCAGGTCTGGCTTTAGGAAGTGCGGGGCCCAATTCGAACAGTTTTGACGGGGCCCCGGCAGCCAGGATTTTTTGTTGAGGAAAAAAAAAACAAAAAAAACCCCCCACACCGCAGAGAAACCCCTGCGCTCCAGTCACCCCTCCTGCAACGCTCCTCCTCTGGGGCTGACGCTCCTTCCCGCAGCACGCCCGGCATGCCACAGAGTTGTGGGATGGAGCAAGCAGCACACTTCTGGAACCCCCAGAAGTGGTGCGAAGCTGCAGGCAGGAACGGTTGGTGACCACGGCTTTAGGGCACGGGGCCCGATTCGGGGGAATCGGTGGAATTGGCCTAAGGCCAGCCCTGGTGGTATTAACCGGTTAACTTTTCACACACCTAGTAGAAACTAGGGATGTAAAAAAATGCTGTAACTGCTAAAACTTCATAGTGGATGCACACACTTTGGGCTCTGCAGTATAAAGCTTAAATAAGCTTTATACTGCAGAGCCTGCAGAGAGGCCTCTTCCCCAGGAGCAGGCTTCGGCAAGGGTTGCCAGCCCTGCTCCCAGAGAGGAAAGCTCTGTTGCCAGCCCTGCTCCCGGGAAGGCTTCACTGTGAGGTCTGCAGCCAGCTCTCTGCAATCAGGTCAGCAGCCCCTGCCAGCTCCTCTCCCGGGGAGTCAATGTGTCACCTGCAGCAGAGAAGGGGCAGCTAGGCCCACCACAGACAGGGACTGCTCCAGGGGACCCTGCGAAGCAGGAACAGATTTCTACCCAGGATGGGCAGAGAACTGCTCCAGCCCTACCGGTTAACCAGCACCAGTAAGCCTAACTCATTATAACAGTGTTTCTTAAACTTTTTGAGACCACGGAACACCAAACGATAATAATTTTTTATGCGGAACACCTATGAAAAAAATTTTCAAAAAAAAAAATTGTGGTCAGACAAAAAAGGACAACAGCAAAAAAGAGGTTGCGGCACACCTGCGAGTTGTTCATGGAACACCAGTGTTCCGCAGAACATAGTTTAAAAAACACTGCATTATAACCTATTAGAAACATGATGTAACTGTCATTTTATCTGTCATTTTTTTTATTTCTAGGATGTGTGAAAAAGGTCAGGGTTTTGGACTCAGGAAAGAAAACATCCTGGCTTGATGAAAGGAGAGCTCTTTCTCAGTTTAGTTTAATTTTTAGCAGTCCTTATAGATTCTGATCTCTTAGGTAAATTGCAGCTATAAAATATTCCTTTATAAAAATCAAAGTACTGTTTTCAGACCTATTGTCAATGGGGTAACTCTTATATGTCTGAATGAGGGAATAATTTACAGTATTTTTTTTCTGTCTTTATATATAGCCCCAACGTGTGTGCTGTGCAGAAACTTATTGGAACAAACAGGAAATACTACACAAACTGTAAACAGTGGTACCAGAGAAAAGTCTGTGGAAAGTCAACGTAAGTACTTGAGAGGTAGTCCCTCTCCTTCCCCCCCATAGTAAATAAAAACACAGGGAGCCTTCTTACTTTTTTATGCATTAGACATTGAGTAGTCAGCATTCATTTGCTTCCAAATAAATCTTTGTGCCTCATGATTTCCTATCTGTAAAATGGTATTAAAGCACTTCGATACATGAAGGGTGGAAAGTGCTCTATAAATCCAAAGCCCATTTAGTTATACATTGAGAGAGATTTTTCTGTACTTACAGTGTTCTCAGTGCTGCAACGAAATATGTACAGGAACAAGTACCTAACTGTGCCTCTCTCAGGACTAGGCCCTGCGTTGCTTTTCTATAAAGAAGCAGCTCAGGGATGATGGGTATCGAGAACAACATAAAATGCATTTATATATACAGATAGTTCGATGGAGGAGAAAAACCAAAGTGAGAAGGGGGGTGGCTTTCAGCTTAAGACAAGTTTTTTGAGGACTTCAGGAAAAATTAAGCATTCAGATCAGTTCTATGCCCAAACCTCCAAATATTTATATTCGAGCAATTGTTGCAGAGAGTAATCTGTGCAACCAGCCTCAGCACATCCTTGTGGAAGGTGCAGTCTTCACATAATTAAGAATGTGTATGCCATGCTTTCTGCTAGGAATGTCGGTGGTTAACCGATTAGCAACACTCTTACTGGGTGATTCTTGCCAGTTACTAGGCTGCTGCAGCCCTGCTGGGCCCATCACACCACGAGAGAGGGGCCATTTCACCCCAGACAGGCCCCTCACTGTCCTCCCACTTTTAAGCAGTTAATCAGTAAAAATTAACGTTTAACTGGTTAACTTATTAAACAACTTAAACCCAATGTAAAATTCTGCTGCCAGACATGACAGAAAGTCTGCCCATCTTCCAAGAGACACAAGCCTTTGCAAGATTATGCAAGTCTCAGAAAGTTGGAATATGGGGATCTGAGGTAGCTTCATAAGCTTCTGGAAGATAGAAGCTAGTTGGAAGGTTTTATGTGAGCTAGTTTTGTTTTGAAGCACCAATGTTAAACAAAAGTATCCATGCTAATTTAAAATAAATGCAAGAGTTAAAATGAAAAGATTAGCAACTTCTACTTGACTAAGATTATATGTAGAAATCACTTAGTCAAGAGCTCTGACGTCAAATCGCCCAGATGTTTATGGAATTATTGGAAAAAAATTTACTTCTCAGTCCAGTACAAAACTAACTCTTTTGGCATGTCTTCACTGTCTTGAACTTAAATGAAATAAACTCTTTCGTTGCTAGACAGCAAACTGAGAGCCCTTTCACTGCATCATCATGAATGGACAAACTAGAGATTTAAGTTGGCTTCTAAAAAAAAACCACTAGCTTAGTTCAGCTGGATGTACTGAGCCTCATGTTTGGTCCCCCGTGTTAATTGTATAGAAAAGAGGTAGGAAATCCAGAAATTGCCACTTAGCACACTTTCTGAACTTTCAGCACACTTCATTCATTTGATTAATCTCAAAGGAGTGTATTCCTTACTCTTTACGTGTAGATCCTGTAATTCATTAAAACCTGAGGACTATATTATATTTTCAGTGTGATAAAGTAATCTCAAATCGTTTCGCTCACCAATGCCAAAACATTTACTGCAACCTCTCCCTCTCCCCCCCCAAAAAAACCCCCAAAATAACAAAGCCCCAGGAGGAGCAAATCTAGATGACTCTGGATTAGTGGTGCTACAGCCCCACACACAGGTAGCATGCCATCTTAAAGGGGTCAGTCACCACAAGCATCTGACAGCTATGTAGTGGTCTTTGTGAAAAGAGTTTGATTGGAGCCACATTCCAAATAGATGAGTCTTCGTGTCACACAAACCCCTATCCTATTTGATGCTGTTGGCAATTTTAGTGAAAACCAAAACTCTGAGGGCCAGATTGTGCCCCATATGTCTGCCAATAAGCTCTTATTCCAGAGAGTAGTCACATTTGAAGGAAATGGAACCGCTCATGGAAGTGTGGGGTCACCAATGCAAGTATTAATGCATCACCACAAGAGGTCTCAAAGTTGACATGTAATGCCTGCTAGGCATACAGAAATCTAGCACATTGCTATTAAAGTTTCAAAATATGAATTCACATGAGTCACCAGCATCTCTAGGAGGTGAAGACAAATATAGATGTCTTCAACATTTGAATGAACAATAAATTGAGACCCCAGAAACATTAGCAGAACTCTATTCGTTGAGTTTGAGAGCTCTCCAAAAAGGCATTGTAATAAGTGATAGCTGAGCATACCATCTCCAAAGGGTTTCCCTGACAATCCATTAATTGCAGAACACATGCACAGTAAGGCCTAGTCTACACTACGCCCCCTAGTTGATCGAAGCTAGACAATGTCAGCTACACAAAAATAGGATAGCTGAAGTCCACGTACTTACCATGGTGTCTTCGATGCAGTAAGGTCGGCAGGGGCCGGTCTTCTGTCATCTCCAGCTACTCTTCTAGTCCTAGTGGAGTACCAGAGTCGATGGGAGAGCACTCACAGGTTGATTTATCACATCCAAGCATATGCAATAAATTGACTGCCAGTGGAGCAATCACTGCATGGTGAGATGAAGATAAGCTCTAAGATACAGAACATCTTTAAGGACACTGCAGCAACTGGGCAGGAAAAAACTCTGCATATTTTAAGGCCATATTACATGGCTCTTATTAAACTAACATGACTTAGCAGCACTTAAACTGTCTTTGATTTTGATGTAACTTGTTTGTGATCGCAGGCATTAGGAGATGAGTGGCTGGGTTTTAGGGCCAAACTTCCTTTTTTCCACCTATAGCCTGTATGTATTGTTGTAGCTGCAATTCCCAGTGGATAGACTTAGCATTTATACATACATTGGTGGAGTAGTTACATCTCTGAACGATACGCATTGTTCCTGCACGTAATTGCAGGCACAAAAGGGGAATCCAGATACATTAATGGTTTAAAACACAGGAGTAGTACTACATTAGGATCCATTCATTCAGATGCTACTGTGAGTTGTCTCCTAGTTATCAACAGACTGCTTATGGTAGGACACACTCGCCTGATAGTAAATTCTTACAGGCTTAGACCCTTAAGTCATTTTGCACCATTGCTGTGAAATATTTGAGCATATGTGTAATACATTGTATCTGATGAATAAAACTGGACAGTTCAACAGATGGCTCAAATGTGACTCCAGTCTTCTTGACTGCGTTGTTAGTGTTCTGTTCTTTGCTAAAGAATTGGATTGTGCTGTTTGGAAGAAATTAGATGGTCTGGGATAAGACAGTGGGCAAGATGTCTGATGTTGCTTTGACATAATGAGCAAGATCTTTGCTTTAGTAATTATACAATTTTCCACTTTTGGTTACGTAGTTAATCCTAAGGCAAAGGGATATTTTATTTATCTATTTGTATTTATATTTTCCGAAATCCAATGGCAGCACTATTGGATCCTTATGCTTTTGGAATCCTGAACATAACAGAAAAGTAAGAAGTTTAGTCAAGAACAAAAAGATAGCCTTCAAAAATCACTGGTCTTATAAAGCTGCCCCTTAGCACTTTCCCTTGTTCCCAACCTGAATTAACATTTTTCATTCGTCTGAATTTTCATTCAGCTTAGGAAAAGAACAAGTCTCTGATTCTGTTTATAAAACAAAACATATGGGGTTAATTACAGGAAATTATTATAAACGGAACTTTATTTGGTAATGTATGCTTGTGCTTATTTTTATTGCTTTGAAAAATGCACTTAAATTTTAATTTTGGACCCTAAGAACACAACAGCAGGAAACAATGGCTAATAAAATATGGAGAAAGCTCAGTGCAAGTTTTACTGCATATTGGATTTTACAGCATAGTCTTTTGAAAATTAAATCAGATTTTAGAACTACAAAGATTTTACTTAAAACTACTTGACTGGGAGGGCAGGAAATTGTGGTCACAAGGCATTACAGAACGTATGACAAACACCCTTTGTATGAGGGCATTCTGACGGGATTGCTTATTTAACCCGCATAGTTGGCACCAGCCTTGCTGAGATGTAATGATCTGTAACCAATGATCAGACATCATAAACATGCACTGTATTTGGCAAACTCAAGTGCTGTCAAATAGCATACCACTGGCTTGTTCTGTAAATTGCGAAGTATATTTCATGATTTTTGTTGTAAACTATGTAATATGTAGCCGTATAAGAACAAAACCTAACTGAATGCTTACACTGTTTATTAACACTCATACAGACTCCTACCAGACTATGTTTATTATGGGCAAAATTTTGCCTAAAAAGTACATGTTGGCTTAATTGGGGGTACATGGATATAACAGAGGGCAGAATTTGGTTCTGTATTTGGAACCTTCCATTTGCTAGAGATATCTTTAAAAACTTTTATGTTACACTTATCTTTCTGCAGTTTCATCTGCCTAGACATTAACAGTACAGCTACCAACAACTGTTCCATAAATTAGGAGGAGCACTTCTTTTTCACTCTTAAAGGCCAAGTCTACACTGGAGGATAAAGTTGACTTCAGATATGCAACTCCAGCTGCGAGAATTGCATAGCTAGAGTCAATGGACCTTAAATCGAATTTGTGAGATGGCCCCACTGCAGGAGATCAACAGGAGAAACTCTCCAATCAGTTTTCCTTACTCTTCACAATCCAGTGGCGTATCGGAGTCATTGATGGCACCATTAGCATTTGATTTAGTGTGCCTTTACTAGACCTGGTAAATCAAACCCTGGAAGATCAATCTGTGGAGCACTGATGTCTGGGTAAGTGTAGACAAGGATAGCCAATGAAGTTAGTACTGTTTTAGAGAGGTAGTCATGTTAGTCTATATCTACAAAAACAATGAGGAGTCCTGTGGCACCTTAAAGAGTAAGTCTAGGTCTGTACTACAGCTGAAGTTTGGTTTATGGTACACATTTCAAACGATGTAAAAAAATGTAGCTTTAATCGACGTACCTTAAACCAAGCTTTAGTGTTATCCTCACAGCGGGAGGTCAATGGAAGAAATGCTCCCATTGACTTCCCTTATTCCTTGTGAGGAGTAGGAGTTCTGGCATCGACTAGGGTGTCCTCAGCATTTGATTTAGTGAGTCTTTATTAGACCCACTAAATCGAATGCCAGAAGATCGATTGCCGCAGCGTCAGTCTTCGTAGGTTAGAAACAGTTAGCCTGATTTCATGCCCTGAAGCATAGAATTTGGCTTTGATGGACTGCAAGAGCCAATTTCACAGTCGGAGCCTACCTCTTAATACTTTCCTTGCTTGCAGCACCAAGATGTTTAGAGCCAGGGCACATTAGCTGATCTCACCTGCTTACAGGGATAATCTACCCCAGCTAACCTCCCCATGAGGCCTCCTTCAGATAGTCAGGATGTAAACCATTTGGGGCTTTTATAGATGAAAATCAACAACTTGGCTTGCCTCAGAAGCTAATAGGAATTTAGGGGAGGTTCTGAAGAAGAAGGGCTACAGCCTACAGTGTTAATACTTAACAACCCACCTTCTGTACTGACTGAAGCATCTAAGAATGTATTGTGCCACAGGTCGGAGCACCATAGAAAGACCTAAATAGCTACAGCCACACAAATTCCAGGTTGGAGAAGAGGGATATACAGCATTTTTTACTTTTTCAGCTTTTTTACTCTTCAACAGAAGATCAGAACTCTGACCCTGATGGTTGGGATTGATAGCGTGTTCTAGGCTGTCATCTGTTCCATTGGCCAGTGACAATATTTGGTGCCCTCTGATTGGCTGCTGATGGCGAGAACTCTTGTGCAGTCCTGACATGGCCTCCCCGGGGATGTTGTGATGTCAGCAATTTAAAAATTCAGTATGGTGCCTCTCAGAAGTAAAAGAAGAGGGCTGGCCCTTACCTGGAAGAGTTGACCATTACATCGGCCAGAGGCAGGAAAGGATGGCAGCAGGTGATGAGACAACATATCCCTCATCTCTCTCCCATCCTGTTTTTTAAAAGTGAAAATGGGGTAGTGCGGGAAAGCAATTGGGAAATAGATAGCAAGGTAGGAGGACAATGGGCATATTTGGCACACACAGTGACTTCTCCAGGCACATTCATCTGGTAAGTGATGCCTTCCAATAGCTGCAAGGCCACCGGCACTATAGGATTCACTCTCGGCAGAGGCAGAAAGTGGTAATGTGGAGTCACCGCTAGAGCCATTACCTCATTCCAGTTAGTATCTTTGACTGAGGGCCCCAATGGCACTCTCATTTGTGGGTAAGAGGTTCCAGTTTTTATCTGCTGATACAACTATACCACCCTCAGCAGCCTTTCGCTTGCTGGGGGCAGCCTCCTGCAGTGTTTTCCTTGAAAGCGGTTAGACCACTCTCTGTGATGCGTATCAGCAGCTTCCTGCTCTGTTGGCTATAGCTCATTAATCTGTAATCAGTCTGTAAATAAACCTTTTAATGACGTGCATCAGAGCTCAAGAATTAGTGATGCTGAGCCTGGGAATGATTTCTGTTTAATCAGCTCCCTGCCTTCGATTACAGTTCTGTGCTGAGGAACTGTCTAGACTTGAGTTAGTTTCTTTGGTGGAAAAAGAGAAATGGAAGTTAGGTCGAGTTATGGGGGCAGGGCAAGGGGAGACAAAAGTGTGTGTTACTAATGAAAATGGAAAATAGGGTAGTTGAGAAAAGTGGGACTGCAGGGTGTTAGGATCCCAAATAGCCCAAGGAAGTGATTGCTTTAGGCACATTCTTTCCCGCGTGGAATATATAATGTCTAGACAGTCAGTCTGGATTTGCTTTCTAATATGGTTAGGAAACACTGACACAGAATTTATTTGCTGCTGTCTCAGAAGTGCAGGTATTTGTTTCACTTACTAACTCCTAATAACGCAGAGGAATAATTCTATTTTAAATTCAAGGCATTTTCACTGTTAGTTTGTTTTTAAACAGTGTTCAAATGATGAGGGTTCTGGATTTTCCTTTATTTTGTAACCCAGCTCTCTGAAACTCAGCTCTTGGGGTTGCAATGTCAGACTTACCTCCAGTCCAATTGTACTTTGAAATGCAGGAGTGGGGGAAGAATGTTTTGTAAGAGGGGTGCTTGCTTTTCTCCACTATGGCGACACCAAGATCACATTGTTTTGTCAGCTTCTAACAGCAGACAAGATAAAGTAAAACAAACCTCTGAGAAAACAATTTTGTAAAATTCTGTTTGAATTTTTCCCCCCCTGTTGATATGGACACGCATTTTCTTAAGGGGACAGATCTGAAAACATGGCATCTGCCTTCACGTATTTATTAAACTGTAAACAAATGGCAGTGTCCTAATTATGTAAATTTCTGTAAATCTATGTAACTTGCTTGACCCCAGTGAGGTAGGATCTGGCTTATTGCTGGGTCTGTTTTGTTATATAACAGACCAGGCAGGGAATAAGTATTTGATGATGAAGTGAAATTGACAGTTCTGTAATCAATCAGTGGTTTAGTCTCTGCTATAAATCCTTAGAACTTCATTAAATGTTACCGATGACTGGTTCACATATTGCAGTAATTTACACAAGGGCTATGGATTTAAGTTTGCCACTTCCAGTGATTTTTTTTTTTTCTGGCGCCTCTTGTCAGTGTGAATAAAATATTGCAGACTCTCCTTCCCACTCATTGTAAATAACTGCCACCAGTGAACAAATCGGCCCTGCCAATTAATAAAGTTCCAAAGCTTTGGGTGAAACTGAAAGCTCTGTTACAGCTTGCTGTAAATGAGCTAATGGCTTTTCTAAAGGGAAGAGTTGGGCTGACAACTGGGTTGTTTTAAAGTAAACCTTAATATAATTGCAGTGTGTTACTCAAACTGTGATTAAATGTGGTACACAAGCCCAGGAGATACCAAAATAGCTTATTTTAATGTGGTAAAGTAAACTGGCTCTTACTGCATCATTCCTTACCAAATAGGCACAAGGGACTGTTTCTGAGTTCTCCAGATATTGTTTAAGCCACATTGTAACGCCAAGCCAAAGAAAGTAATGAACACTACTAACATTGAAGAAGTTTTCCTCTGCCTCAAACGTGTCATACTATTAGGGTGTGTCTAGACTACAGGGTTTTTTCAAAAAAAGTGGCCTTTTTTCGAAAAAACTTCCTCTGGGTCTAGACTACTGCTGCGTATTTTCGAAAGTAAATTGAAAGAACACGGCAGTTTTTTTGACCATGGTAAACCTCATTTTATGAGTGTGATGTAGTGTGGGTACCTTGCTGGTTGCTAGGCTTCGGTTGTGAGTGACCTCCACTGGCTGCTGTCTGCAGCACGGCCTAGCAGGGCAGGGGATGAGTCATTATGCAAAGGGGGCTTCGAAACTGTCTGACCAGTATCTCTCAGGGAGCGGAACAATGGGAAGAAGGCAGGGTGGAGCCCTGGCTAGGGGCAGAGCTGGAAGTGAGTTAGTGAGGTTGCTGGCTGGGATCATGGAGGAAGCAGTCTAGGCAACAGGCTGGGATTTAGGGGCCCAGGCTCCCCCATCTCAAGGGGGGCTGAGACATCCTAGGCCTGCTCTGTAACCAGATTACATCTGTGCTGTATCCTGGAGAAACAATAAACTCCCTCTAATCTACTAGCTGGTGGAGTCTGTCCGTGCCATTATGGGAGTGCAGGGGATGGGAAAACCCCAACGTGCCATCACAATGAGGAAGAACACCTTTTTTTTTAAAGTGCTCTTTCGAAAAAAGGCGTTCTTGAATGCAAACAGGACTTTTTTGAAAGAGAGCATCCAGCGGCTTGCTTTTTCGAAAGAAGTGGTTGCAGTCTAGACGCTTTCTTTCAAAAGAAGCTTTTTCAAAAGAGGCTTGTAGTCTAGACATACCCTTAATGTACAGTGTCAGTCAACTTATACCTTTTCTGCCATAGAAGAAAATAGAATTCAGCTGTGGACTTTAGAAGAGCAACATACAATCTGAACAATTATTTTGGTTCTTGAAGGTATGGCCTCACCACCTGTGAGGAAGTAACGTTGCATGAAGACCAGGCTTGAATCCTGTATGTTGGTTTTTGTTGCCATAGCGTCGTATTGTTGTAATGATTTGGTGGTTCATTAAATAATAAGCCAGTGAATGAGAAAGGAATAAAACAAACTACTTTGAGGTGAACTGTGGCGGCTGTGTGGTGTTCCCCGGCCAACTCCTTCCTCCTACTCTTGAGGGTCTTATGTTCATAATATGGTCTCTTATGAGAGAGTGGCACTCAATTATAATCTTCTGCAAACATCTCTACAAAAGTTAGCATTGTGTCTATCCACCACCAATGCGCTATGCTCTGGGTTGTGGTTTACTTTAGCCTAAAAGGGGCGTCTTGTATACAGCACAGTGAGGAATTTGGCATTGCAAGAGATGAGGAGTGCAGGACTTACTTGAGGAGGAGGGAGGAGAGTATGTAAGGGCTGTAGAGGTGTGATCTGTTTGAATAAAGGGGCATTGGCTCTCCTCTGCAGCAAATGAGATACACAATGAAGCCCGTGGCTGTAATGAATATGAGGAGAGCAACTGCCTATTAAGCTGCAAGCCAAAGAGCAATCAATGCCCGTTTACTAAGGATGTTAAAATGTGTTTATTTTGGTAAACATGTACCCGCTAAAATTTTTCGTAGGTACACATTCACATGAGGGGGAGGTGGCTCCGTGAGAGCCACCCCCATCCCCGCTGCTGCCTCTGTATCAGGCGGGAGGAGGGAGAGGAGTGGTGGGGGGGTGTTGGTGGTTCCCTAGGAGCTGGTGCTTGCAGGGAGCCTATTTAAAAGCCGGCTCACTGGTTACTCATTTAAATGTTTACACTATCACATCCCTACTCTTTACCATCACTCATTTTCCCTTAGTAATTCCATTGTTGTGATCCAGCAACTATTGAAACTAGTCAGACTTAACAATGAGCAATTCACAGGGGAGGGAGAGCAGGAGCTGGCTGCCCTGCGGAAGGCAGGAGGTGTCAGGCAGGAGGTGTCATCTGGTAGCTGCAAGCCCCTCCTTCCCCCACGGAGCAGGATCCTACTTAACCGTTTAAACCTGAGGTTTAACTGGTTAACTAATTAACCAGGAGTTTACATCCTTGGTCCACTATGGATCATAATTCTTTTTCATTGTAGGTCCCTGCATACATCAGAAGTATAATTTGCATCCAACACACTTTAATTTTTTTAAATGAATCAGTATAGCTACCAAAAAAAAAGTGATATTTAAGTTCCTGGCTGCTTTATAAAATAAAAATCTTAATCCTGCTGTGATGGTAGCTGTGTGTCAGTTACCATTCCTACTCTCTCAGATAGCATTCTAAGATTGTTTTTTAGCCCCCTGTTTGGATATGTAGTGAACAAACCATCAAGGGAAATATTGTTTGTTTTATGCTAGGATATTGCAAAGACTGAAGCTTGAGACTACACCAATGCTTCCTGTGAGCCTGTGCGGCCACTCAGGAGAGATTCCAGTGCCACCCAGCTGATTAGCAGAGCTAGATTTTTTTGTTTCTGCTGATAGTGCATGCCTTAGTTCACATACAATTATTCTGCACATGGATGGAAAAGATTAGAAGGAACATTGGTCTACTGTAGATTTATGTCAGAGAGATCCACCTCTCTGAGCCATGTAGTTATACTGACCTAATCGCCAGTATAGACAGCATTGCGTTGGCAGGAGAGAGTCTCCTGTCGTCATAGCTATCACCTCTCCCATCAGAGCAGGAGCAACTTTACGTAAGCACTACATCCGCACCGCATCAATATATTTGCCTTAATGCAGTATTTTAAGGGTAGTCATGCCCAAAGAATAGCTAGCTATTTCACCAGGAAGGATCTGCTTTTGGCCCTCAACAAAGCATAGTTTGGAAATGTAGCTGAAGGTCAGAACAGCATTTGTTCTTCCATGATGATCTTGGGCTGCCTGCATAGAAGCAGCATGGATTGAAAAACTGTTTGCCATTATCTGATTTATCTTTGCCCTCTCTTACAGAGTGATCAGCTACGAGTGCTGCCCTGGATATGAAAAGGTACCTGGAGAAAAAGGCTGCCCAGCTGGTAAAAATGTGTTCTATTTCTATAAATGCTTTAGAATTCTACAACTTGAGTATGGACAGTTGTGAAAAATGAATTTGATTCTTAGGATTGTGCGGGATTTTGTGCACTCACTTTCATGAAAGGGTAAACCCACCAAGAGGAGCACAAAGTTATGGAGCGCATTAGCTACAGTTCTGCAACATTTCAGAGGGGTAGGCATGTTAATCTGTATGGGCAAAAACAACCAGCACCTTAAAGATTAACACATTTATTTGGGCATAAGCTTTCGTGGGCTAGAGCCCACTTTGTCAGGAGTGACATGCAAAGTTGTGAGAAATGTTCTAGCCACTTAAAACTATTGTACACAATTATTCTAAGTATAGTCTGTTTAAAAAATACTCATTGCAATGGGAAATATAACTTTATTGGAAATGTAATATAAAACCTTTAGTAGCACACAGGTCTTCCAGAGCATGCTTATTGATTTGATGATTATGCATTTAGCAAAGGATTTGCTACACTTCAGTAACTTTGAAAAAAGAGGCAGGGAACCCGCCAGTTATAGTAAAAAGGAAATGGTTTTTGCTTTGCCATCTTTTTTGAATCATTCTTATGGGCATAATATCCCTGCTGTATCAGAGGCAACAGCACTGGGGAAGGGGTGAGCAAAGAGCCGGTACACATGAGACCTCCACCCCCGAACCACCTGCTTCCCATGGAGGCAGGAGCATAGCAGAGGCACCATGGGGGAAGAGGGAAAACATCATGGGGGGGAGGCAGGAGTCTTCCCCCAAAAAGTGTAAACATGTAACCAATGAAAATTTCAGCAGCTACACGTTTACAAAAATAAACGCATGTTAACATCCCTATTACGCATTAATTCAGTATCTCCCATAGACAGCTTCTATGGGAGTGAGGGGAGAGTATTAGGGAGTCCAAGTGGAGATCAGAGCAGCTCTGAGGGAAAGTAACACCACCACTCTCCAGGGAGATACACTGCATCCCAAAGGGAATCAGGCAGTTGCAGGGAGGTACATTTTACATCTCCTAAAAACAAAATGTACAAGATCTAAGCTGCCAAATTCAAGCCCACATCCCTAAATATGAACAACCAGGGGAAAATGTGCAACATCGGGTCTGATGACTGACCAAGTAAAACTGTTCCACTGCTTTTGGTTCTTGAGTTTGTAACCCCAGTTATCTGGGCCAGATTTGGACTGTAGTTTTCCACTTATATATAAATCCAAACAGCCTTCATGTAAGGTTGCCATTTCTGGATTTATGCTGCTGTAATCAAGATCAGATTCTGTCTCCATTTTCGGACTGCAAAGTTTTGGGGCAGGTACAATAAAGCATGGGAAATAGAGTGGAGCGCACAGACCTGTATCAAATAGTTCTCCTAATGTCTGAGTTCACTGACATGTTACATTTCCAGATATATTTTTGCCAGCAGCTCTGTCCTTAATTCAGCAGTGTGCAGTGAGATGGGGTGGCTGCCTGCTAGAACTACTACTGTGTGGTCAAATTTGATATTTTCCTCTTTCAGCATTGCCGCTTTCAAACATCTATGAAACGCTGGGGATTGTTGGCGCCTCCACCACACAACTTTATTCCGACAGCTCGAACCTGAGACCAGAAATTGAAGGACCTGGAAGTTTTACCATCTTTGCCCCAAACAATGATGCCTGGAAAGCTTTACCTGCTGTAAGATTCAATCCATTTTCCTTCTGCTTCTCTCCCCAAATGGTCTATATTTGTAGCAGAGTCCTCTGTCTGCATGATAGATACAGTCCTGATAGGCGAATAAGCTTTCCGCATAGGAATTGCCTTGCTTGATCAGAGCAAGGTCCAACTAATTCAGCATCAAGTTAAAGATTGTCTTGAGCTCTGATAGTGAGTGTTACTATCCCTCTCATGGGCTTTTTATGGATTTTTAATTAGAATAACTCTCGATATTCTCGTGAAACATATAAATGTCCAATCTCTCGTTTTGAGTTCTTGACCTCAGCTTCATGTGATGGTGAGTTGTATAGTTCAATGACACATTGAATGGAAAAGCATTCACCACATGTCGCACCAGCATGCAAGCCGCTTTGACCAGAGAGAAAATTCAGACTCGTTGGCCTGGTCTGCTGACACTGCTCCAAAAGTGTATATTTTTAACAGTAAATAAATAGATATTGGGTCATGACCATCTTTTTATTATGTAGCACATTGGAGCACCAACCTTGTTTGCCCAACCGCTCCCAGGGGGAAAAGGGGCTGACTAGAACCCACTACCCTATCTGCCCAGGGGAATGTCTAAGCCATGTTGTACTCTTCCCACCTCCAGGATGCCCCTTCTAGGCACTACCACAATACAAGTGATGCTCATAAATGAAGGGTTATGGCTAGAGACATACAAAGATATGGCTAATTATACTGGAAAGTTACGGCTTTAAAGTACAAAACAAATGTGTCCCTTTGGTTTGTACAACTTAGTTTTTAAATAGTATTAGACCTATTTTTCCTCAACAAAATTTTGATTAACAGATTATTGAAAGGTGTTTCCAGGGAACTTCACACTGTTGTGGGATTCTGCAGAAGTCCATTTAGGAGTAAGGATCAATGCTGGAAGATCTCTGTGTTTAAAAACAGGGGTGCTGCTATTGACAGAATTCGATTTCCACTAAATGTAAAGGCACAAAGTAATTTTCAGGCAATATTTTGATTTTGCTTATTTTCAGGAAATGTTGGATTCTTTGGTCAGCAATGTTAATATTGAACTGCTAAATGCTCTTCGTTACCATATGGTGAACAGACGGGTGCTAACAGATGAGCTGAAACATGGAATGTCTCTTCCTTCAATGTACCAGAATATTGATCTTCAGATCCACCACTATCCTAATGGAGTAAGTGAATTACTTGTGCTATTATAACAGTGGGGACCAGATCCACAAATGGAATAAATTGAAGCAAATCCCTGGTGCTATGCCAAGTTACCCCAGTATTTTTATAGTGTACTATTTTTGTAAAACATTAATGATAAATAGACCCAAAAACTCTGAGGAAGAGGGTCTGATTCAGGAAGATAATCAATACCCATTGACCTCAATGAGAATTGAAGGCCCTCTGCATGTCACGGATTGAGCCCCAAATTAAGTGAGCATACAAGTCACAACGTAGTAGACTTTGCTTGATTCTCTTTTCTCTTGGAGCTCAATTTAGTGCAGGAAGGTGGAGTGTGTGAAGGAGCTGATTCAGAGTAGAATATAGATCAGCGATGGACAACCAAGATGAGTGGGGGAGGGAGCGGACGGGCTGCGGGATTGGCCCTCCTTCCTCTCTGTGGGCTGCGTGATTGCTAGTGGTGAGCTGGCAGCTGGCGCCCTTGCCTGCCCGGCTGTCAATGGAGTGACGTCATCATCGGGGGCCCCGTGACATCATCATCGGGCGCCATTGAAGGTGGCGTCCTAGGCGACGGCCGAGTTGGCCTATAGTCACGGGCCACCCCTGTGTGAGCTACCTGTGGCTCTTTTGGGCTCCATCTGTGGTTTGCAAGCCCTTCTCTCTCTCTCTTTCTCTCTGCCCATGTGCCTCTTGTGCACTAAGGGCACTGGAGCCCCGCACATCCTCCTCCTCCTCCACCCTCCCAGCACTTTCGGAACAACATGTATCTGCTGATTCATGCTGCATCCCTGCTCCTGCACCTCCCTCCAGAGCTTGAACAGCCACAAACAGCTGATTCACAATGTTCAAGCTCAGGAAGGAAGAGGGAGGAGTGGGGATGGAGCATGAAACAGCAGATGCTCCGAAAGTGCTGGGAGGAATGGGGAGGACTAGGAAGTGCAGGGCTCCTGTGTGTGAAAGGTGTTTAGGGGAGGGGGGACAGACGGAGTGCATGGGCCACAAGTTGCCCACCATTAATAGAGGTGCTTGGATATACATAAGAAATATAAATAGGTAGATGGGGGGTAATAATATATATAACACCGGTAGAACTTCTCTAGTGCAGCACCCTCAGGATCTGACCGGTGCCAAACCAAACAATTTGCCAAACCACAGGAGGTCAATATTGTTTAGCAGCATTACCAACACTTCCACTGGGCTCTTAGAAGACATTTGGGATAAATTAGAGCTAAATAATAACACAGAACACTGAGAGCCAGGACTGGTGGCTGTAAACAAACTTTATGGGACTGCTGAAAACTTAGTCACACCCCCAATAAGTGTCTATCCAACTAACTAAAATCATGCCAGTCCAGAGTGTGCAACCTGGTTCAGTATGTAGGTGCACAAGGAGCTTGTCTTGAATTTTTATACACAGATAGTTCCATAGATGATGCTGTAGTAATGTTATGTAAACATCAGCATGCTTACCCAAGTGTATTTGCTTATACTTCATGCTACAGTGAGAGTGGATTTGCTGCAGTGTAATTATATCAAATATGGCTTTGAACTTCTGGTTACAGAGCTGAATTCCAGGAGCATGGATTGAAAAGCGTGATTTCAGAATCATTACAGTATTAAGTATGAAACTAAAGGGCAGCTAGCTACATAATGAATCTAACCTAGCATATATGAATTAGTGGTAATTAAAGGTATCCAAAAGCAGTTAAAAAGGGTAACCACATCTTCAGAATATAAATGAATGAGATCTTTCTAGATATAGTCCTTCATCCTGCAATCCTTACTCACCTGATTAATTCTTGTTTATAGGAAAACTACAGTCGCTGGAATATTCACTCGAGGGAGGAAGGATCTTGTAGTTCAGTAACTTTTAGCTTGGCTAGTAATGTGTTTATTTCCTGCGTACTGGGACATGTTAAACGAGCTGCATGCTGGTGAGCCTCAGAGATGGCAAACAGTAGAGTTACCCGATAGAGGAATGGTTTGTAATATAGCCCCTTAGAGTAGATGCCTCCTGATAATTATTACGATGGCATTCTCTTTGAAACAAAGGATTAAACCCATTTCTTTAACTTTTCCTGGTTCTAATGCAGTTTGTGGATTGTTAGGTTCTTTTTTAATAAATTGAACTCTATCCCCTCTGGATGATCTCCCCTGCAGATTGTGACTGTGAACTGTGCCAGACTTTTGAAAGCAGACCATCATGCGACCAATGGAGTGGTCCATCTGATAGATAAAGTCATCGCCACCACGACAAACACTATTCAGCAAGTCATTGAGATTGAGGACAGTCTTGAAACTCTTCGGGTAAGTTCATCTCAGGGCTTCACCGTGGGATAGTTGATACTATCATTCATGATTTTCAAAGGTATCCAACTCCCATTGAATATCAATGGGCTAGACGTCACCAAGGACTTGTCTGCACTTTAAAGTTTTATTGCTTTATGCTTATTCCAAATCAGCATAAGGCCTTGTCTATACTTACTGGAAAATTGGTGCTACAGAACTCAATATCCAAGGGGTTGATTTAGCGGGTCTACTAAAGACCCGCTCAATCAATAGCTGATGGTGCTCCCATCAATCCCCTGCAGTAGAGATGCAAACTAACTCAAAGTAAGATATGTTGACTCCTGCTATGCTATTCATGTAGCTGGAATTGTGTACCTTAGTTTGACATTGCCTCCGAATGTAGACCTGGTCTAAGCTATTCCAGTATAAAGCATCATACATTGGTATAACTAGCTACACTGAGGCTTTTTTCTGGTGTAACTGTGAAAGTAACAAATCATACCTCTTACTGACAGTTATAGAGGTACATTTTTTTTAAATGTTTGCCAGGCCTCACTCTTATTTTCTTGTGAAAGTCCTGGCATTAGAAGTTACTGTTCAGAAACTCTGACCAAGATGACATGCCAAACTAAAGTATCAATTGTGAATGCACATCTTGTAGATTAATTTTAACTTTTAATCACAGACACTTCCTAATTAATCAGCTTAAGGAGTTGAGCCAGTGCTGTTTGAAGTCACTGGGATCCTTTCCATTGACTTCATTGGGTATTGGAGAAAGCCCTAAACCACTGGTTAGGAAGTTTCTCCCCAGCCCTCTAGACTGATGTGTTCCAAACATTGCCTGCCTGAAGGGTAAGATATTGCTAAGTATGTGGGGCTTTTTTTAAAGGTATTTTGGCACCTACAAATGCAAGCAGGCACCAAATGCTTTTAAAAGTCTGGTCCATAGCCCTTGTTTGGAGAAAACACATGAATTTTCCTCCTTTGTTCTTGAGTGAGTTCTAGCTCTCTCCTCCCATTCCTTTAAAGGCTGCTGTGGCTGCTTCCGGTCTTAATACTTTGTTAGAAAATGATGGTCAGTACACACTTTTGGCTCCAACCAATGAAGCCTTTGAGAAGATCCCACAAGAAACACTGAACAGGATCCTTGGGGACCCAGAAGCTCTCAAAGGTAAATGACCATTTACCAACTGTGTTGAAAGATAAAAAAGTAATTTTTCTGATAAGAGAATTAACCCTTAATTCTCTCTGATATGGACTGGAATAATCCACTTGGCATTCTTTGTTTTGTTTTTTAATGTGAGATGGCGCAGCCTTATCTTTAGGACAAAACACAAGGAGCTGTGTTAATGTCCCCATGCTGCACCACACTGTGTGTGTTAACTGGGCATCGGAGAACTCCAGGGAGGCGGGAAGAGAGGAAGCAATGCACTCCCCAAAGCATGCAGCTGGTTCACTGAGCAGTTGAGGCTGGGATTTCCCAGGACATAAGAATGTGACTTCAGACCCTTCAGCTATCTCTGAGTGGGGAAAGGATCTGAAGACACACGAAGCCACCCATCCTCCAGCTTTACCTTACTGCTACAGAGCGAGTGTATGTGACTGTCCCGAGAACCCTGCTTTATGGCATTCAGCGGGTACAAATGCCCTGCCAGCTGCCAGTGCCCACATGGCATAGTGGAACTAGAGCTCTTTGGCTGTGTAGAAGACCTTCTGCACCCAGGTCGGATGGGGCAGGATTTGGGCCAAAAAGAATTACTGTCTTCAGAGCCGAACAAGTGCACTCATTGGGCTACAGTGTAGACAGGAAATAGAATTTCTCTTGTTAGAAACATCCAGGCAGTTTAATGATATAGTAAAATTCTGGGCCAAGCAGCCTTGCTCATGTGATCAGTTCAACAGCTACCAATCCATATAAATAGCCATGTGGACCGAAATCCTTGGATCCAGCCAACCGTTGCTTTGTGTGGGATGTGGGCTAAGCCACCTTTGCACTCCCTCTAGCTGGTGGCTGATTCAGTCCAGGTAAAAGTTAGAACTGTCTCTGAGCTGCTGGTAGTGGCCCCCTAGGAGCTGTTGTGCAGCCTGGGGATGCATGCCACCCACTCCAATCTCATCTAAGATTGAGAGGGAGTAGCAGTGAGCCTACTTGAGGGGAATTCTTGGCTGCATCCCTTTGGATTACTGGGGTAGCACAAAGGGGAATTAGACAGGGACTGGTCTCCAGCCTTTATCTGTTGCCAGCAGATGATTATCAATTTTTACTAGAGAAGTAAAATATCTCAGGCCAAATCCTACCCTCAGCTTTGACATGATAAATCTGGAGACACTTGCAGAAGCCAGTGTAGCTCCTCCCAGGTTTTCCATTGATATAGCTCTGAACAGTTGTTAGACCAATACCTTGGACAAGAATGGAGCTTCCATTCCATTTAACTACTTCCTTGGCAGCTGCGAGTTAGGTGGCCTCAAAATGAGGATGTTTTCTCCTGAATTTAGTATAGGTTAGGGATGTTAAATTGTGGTTAGTAAGCTAATCGAGTAGCCGATGGAATTTCCATCGCCTAATCAACTAGTCGATAAAGGGGATAGCTCCCAGGGCAGCTTGAGTCAGGACTGAGCAGTCCCGACTTGTGCTGGCTCCAGAACCACTGTGGCTCTGCTTTTTAAATGTAGTAAGAGCCTAGCATTTTAAATCTTACTGCATTGAAAAAGCAGAGCTGCAGCGGTCTGGTCCTGGGCTGTCCAGGGGTCAGCTGTTCGGGGGCTCTTACTACATTTAAAAAGCAGAGGCTCAGCTTTTAAACTGGCTTCTCCCAGCAATGGCTCATGTTCCCCCCACTCTGCTGCTTCTGATACAAAGGCAGCGGGGGGGGGGAGTGACTAGCCGAGTAGTGACTCGACTACCCACTAAGCCTAGGCTTATCAGGTAGTCACTAGTCACTTACATTCCTATTATAGTCGTCCACATCTTGCACAGTGAAGGTTCCGCTACTAACAGATGGCAATGTCTGCCTGTTTACATGAATGAAGAGAGAATTTAATTTAAATCTTCACTAATGTAGCAAAAACGGGATTGTATTCTATATAAAAAATCTAGAGTATTGTTAATTACTCCTTTTTGGGCAGGTTTTGTGACCCATAGACTGTAAAATCTTACCTGTCACTGCAAGCTCTTTTGGGGCAGCTCTTTGTACATCACCTACCACAGTAGGATTCTGGCCAATGTTCCCCCTAATTTTTTTCCATCCATGTATGGAATAAATTTTGTTGCATGCACCAAGCCATGTGCAAATGTGCACCACCAATAGAAACGTTATGCAGGCTCTGGCCATTCTGCTAATCAGGTAAGTGGCATTTGAATCTCTGGGGTGGCTCCCAAGCACTCAGTTTACTGGTTCTGGTCCTTGACTAGGACTTGCAGGCACTATGCATAATAATTCCTAAGATGGCTTTCCAAAGTCTATGTATCATGTGTGTTTTCTCTCACCCAGACCTACTAAACCATCACATATTGAAATCAGCCATGTGTTCTGAGGCTATTATTGCTGGCTTGTCCATGGAGACTCTGGACGGTACCATGTTGGAAGTTGGCTGCATTGGTGATGACCTCACCCTGAATGGAAGACCTATCATTGCGAACAAGGATGTCTTAGCGACCAATGGTGTAGTGCACTTTGTTAATGAGCTGCTGATTCCAGACTCCGGTAAAACCACTGATCTGTATATTGTGGGGTTGCTTTGTTTTGAGTGGTTTTTAACAACATGTTGTTGAGTTTTAATATATTTTGTGATGGAATTTTCACTGGGGAATGTAACAAGCATCCCCATGCAGACACATGTCTTCCACCTTAAGCCTGTATTTCTGCATACAAATTAGGTAACTGTGTATGTCATGGGATAATTGGCTTCTGAATTACCTGAGTTTACATGCACAAATACAGGATTTTTCATTATCCTTTAGGGAGGTCAACATGGACCTTTTCAAAGGTGGTCTCCTTATGCTCTTCTTCTCCAACCCTACTTTGGAAATATGCTTTTTTTCAATAGAATGATGTATCATTACAGTTAAATGGGGGGGTCTTAATTTCAAGTTCTAAAGTTCTTTACTGAAGGATTCGTTGGAAATAACCGAACAGAGGGCAAAGAGAAGGTAGGTATTCTCGTCAGTCAAAAAAACAAGCCTGGAATTTCCAGAGGTGCCTGAGACAATTGGAACACTCAACTTCCTTTGACATTCAGTGTCTAACTTTCTTGGACTTAAGAATGTCTATACTAAGTCAGACCAACAGTCCATCTAGGTCAATATCCTGGCTTCTGACAGTTGCCAATGCAATATGCCCCAGAGGGAATGAACAGAATTTTTTCTGGTGCCTTTGGAAATCCCAGTTGACATACTTTGGAAATCAATAGCGCTAATGAGTGGTAGTTTTGTATCCATTTGCTTTCTAGCAATATGCATTTTTCATTAGTATATGTTTCTAATGACGAATAAATGGTGCTCATGCTGACACAAATTATTAAAACATTTTGTATATTTTAACACGATTTTTGTTTTTTTCTTAGCTAAAACTTTGTTTGAGTTAGGTAAAGAATCCGATGTTTCGATATCTGTTGACCTTTTTAGACAAGCGGATCTCAGCTCTCATCTCACTGGAAGTGAGCGTGTGACGCTTCTTGCCCCAATAAACACCGTGTTCAAAGGTAAACTTTGGAAATCTTCTCTGTGTTCCATTGGTACTAGTCACAGTCCTGCTTCTGGGAGGAACTAGAGTTCTGTATCAGATTTTTGCTATTGTTAATCACTGTTTCCTTTATTGAGGTTTCTGCATGAACACACACATATCACCTCTCTCACTTAAGCTGGGCTCATGGACTGTTTTTGAAACAGAGGCAAAACAGATACTGTATTTATTATTTAGATCCATGTAGAGTCTTCATGATACTGTTAAAATGAATCGCTGAGTGTCAAAATGCTTTTTGTTGCAGATGGGACACCTCCTATCAATAGCAACACGAAGAATTTGCTTCTAGATCATATTCTGAAAGAACAGCTTTCTTCTAAATATCTTTACCATGGACAGAAGCTAGAAACTCTGGGTGGCAAAGAACTGAGAGTGTTTGTGTACCGTAATGTGAGTACCTATTGAACTCACTTTCTTAATTTGAGACAGTATTGTTGTAGCAGGGCTGTTACTCTGCAAAGAGCTTCAGTAAAATAGCATCAATGGGGAGCTCCAGGTTTGTAGTGTCTCACTGATAACACATCAGGGGTGAAGTACTGGACCCCATTGAAGTCAATGGGATTTTGCCACTGAATTCAATGGGGCTAGAATTTTAGCAGAGATCTGCAAACTCATTTTAGGATCTGAGAGTCGGGTTGTGTTCTTCCTTTCCCATCCATCATCATCTGAAGCAAAGATTCTGAAGGTCAGATGGTGCCCTCAAGTGAAACGTGAGAGCCTGTTACGGGCTAAATTACATAATAATTGGGGGGAAAAAAGTTAACTTGAACGAAATCTGTACGGGGAAAAATGCAAACAATAATGTAGCAATTAAAATCTTCTATCCCTTCAAATTATTATTGCTTTTGCGTGTGTTTATATTTGTAGAACCTCTGCATTGAAAACGTCTGTATTGCTGCCCACGACAGGAGAGGAAGGTTTGGCACCTTGTTTACAGTGGACAGAATGTTGACTCCCCCAGTAGGAACAGTTATGGATGTTCTAAAAGCAGACCGGCGCTTCAGGTTTGTTGTCGCATTGCTGAATGCACCTTCATTGAGGTGCTCAGACACTGATGATGAGCACAATATAAGAACCCCTGTAGAATAGACCAACGGTTTTCAAAATGGGTCATGAAATGTCAGGCACTGGGTCTCGTTGCTGCAGGGGGGCCGGGTGACTAATAAGGATGCTAAAGCAGGCTACCTGCCTATCCTAGCACCACAAACTGCACTGTGCCTCAGAAGCAGTCGGCAGCAGGCCCATCTCCTAGGTGGGGAAAGGTGGAGAGTGCCCAGGGCTCCATGCACTGCTCCTGCCCCAAGCACTAGCTCCGCCCTCCCATTGGCTGGGAACCTGCTGCTGGCTGCTTCTCGGGTGCAGCGTGGCCTGCGGTGCCAGGAGAGGCATGAAACCTGCCTTAGCACCCCTGCTACACTGCTGACGGGGAGCTGCTCAAAGTAAGCTCCTCCTGCCCCAGCTCTGACTCCCCACCCCCAAAGCTGGAGCCTTCTCCTACACGCCAAAGCTCTCATCCTCCGCCCCACTTCAGAGCCCACACTCTAATCAAGTGTTACGTTGAGTTGTGGGCATCAACAATTTTCTTCAACTGGGTCATGAGAAAAAAAAGTTTGAAAACCACTAGAATAGATCATGTGAATTTTTGTTCTTGCTGTTAGCTGTACTGCTACTGCAAGACTATCAAAGCAATTTCTGTTATGGATTTGTAGTCATTACACTATATATATAAAAAATATTCCTATTATTTATTTTTATTTATAATTCCTGCGGGACGACAGATGACGTCATCCTGCAGCCCCGCTTCCATCTCCACCTCTGCCCTCAGCTGCTTGCTGGGGCCAGCTGCTCCAGCTGTGCCACCAGTGAGGAGCTGCTGGGGCTGGGTCCCCTCCACCATGTGAGCCCAACCGGTGGGTGAGCCTGGGCTGGTACGGCCTCAGCCTGCCACGCACCCCACCCTCTCCCGCCAGAAGGGGGGTTGGCGAGCAGAGCGTGCAGCCCCCTAGTGACTCGTTAATGAATCGCCATCCAAGTGCACGTCTCCCTCAATTAAAAGCAGCATAACTTTAAATAAAAAATGGGGTTTAAAAAGGGAGTCCATAATTGTTCTATTGCCTCCCCAACGTTATTCTTGATTCCAGTGATCAAAGGGCCCCAGATCAACTCAGTGGGGGCTGGGATTGGGATCTAAAAGAAGAATCGTCCATATGTTCATACAAGAAGAGCGTGTTTCAGAGCCGTAGGGAAAGATTGCTGTTGACTACAGTGGACTTTGGATTAGGCCTTAACTTCTTGTTTATTAAATTATTTGTCAGACCCTATTATATTTTGTAGCTTTAACATTACAACAGTTACACTCCAGCTGAATGCATCTGCAGTTAGAAAAATGATAAATGTAAGGCTTTATTTGCTTAAACCTACAATCTGTGGTTAATTTGAGCTTTGGCACCTGTAGGCTTGGCAATTCATTGCTCTGGGATGGCTGCATAATTAAATGTACAACATTGCGCGAGCCCTGGTTCCTCTTTCATTGCAAATTAAGCAGTGCCTACAGCTGTGTGTTGTGTGTGTTTTACAGTACATTGGTGGCTGCCATCCAATCTGCAGGTCTTATGGAGGCACTGAATAGGCCTGGTACCTTCACAGTGTTTGCTCCAACCAACGAAGCTTTCCAAGCTATGCCACAAGGAGAACTGAACAAACTTATGGGTAAATAGCCATGATAATGATTTTAATGTTGTTTAATGCTGAAAGTCCTCTGAAGGCTTGACTGGGATAAATATGTCTTCAGTACTGCATTCTTTGATCCTTAAAATTCATTGAAAGCTCTCCTCCTGCATAGCCAATTTATATATGCTGAGTGCCAACAGAAAACTTGTGATCGCTAGGCATCAAAAAGTGGTCTTAAATTTTCCAGTGAAGCAGATAGAAAACCTCTAGGAATGTTGAGGATATATTGATACAGTGTGCATTTCCCTGCCTGGACTCAGTCCTGCTGGGTAAGTATAGACAGGCTGAAAGCCACAAGTGCTTCATTTCTCCATGTTTCTAGCAATGCTGTTGGCATTTGGGCTACATAGAGACTGCAAGCCTCTTTCGAAAAAGAGCGTCTAGACTACAATTAGTACTTTTGAAAAAGCAAGAGAGACCCAGGCAGTCTGGATGCAATCTTTTGAAAAAGCACAGTTTGCATTACATAGCGCCTTTTTTCGAAAGAGCACTTTTGAAAAAAGGCGTTCTTCCTCGTAAAACAAGGTTTTCTGTGGTCAAAAACTGCCATGTTCTTTCAATTTACTGTCGATAGAACGTGGCAGCAGTTTAGATGCAGGGGAAGATTTTTTCGAAAAAAGGCCTTTTTTGAAAAATCCCTGTAGTCTAGACAAGGCCTGCATAACTCGGAAAGCGGGGAGAGCCATATTACTCCAAAGAAAACAGCTGCAGGCCACAAGCAGGGATGCTCTCCCAAAATATACCGAACACGCAGGCTAAAAATTGTCAAGCAAAA
>JANRFK010006688.1:27002700-27013942 GCA_030068395.1 Apalone spinifera
AGCCTGGCTTCTACCTCCCAGTTTGCGGGGCTGCTGGAGCCTTTTTGAATCCGGCAGTCGCTGGCCGTGATGTCACAACGCCATGTCACGCTAGCATCCTGGCATCTGCCAGCGTCCTGCCCTCTGGCTCGTGCCCCGCCTCCTCACACCGGAGCTGCATGCAGGCAGCCCAGCGGCGAGAATCGCTGCACTTCCCCCTCCCCGGCAACGCTCCGCTCCATCCAACTGGCGGATCGGATGGGGCCGCACTGCCTGTAGTCGTCACAGGCCACAAAGTGAGCCCCTGCAGGCCACATGTTGTACAGGCCTGGTCTAGACACATCCTTGAGGTCTCTGGTTCTCACAGGCCAGGAGTACAAGGACTGTGAGCCTGCCTGAAGTCTGCTTGTGTGGCTTCTGTAAATATATATGATGGAAGGATCATTGCACCCTCTTCTCGTGAGCTTTGTAAATTCAAACCTCTTTAATCCGGCAACTCTGGGAAGCAGGATATGACAGACTAAAGATTTTGTGAGGGCAGAGAGAGCACTGCAGGGCTTGAGGGGGTTAGGGAACAACAGCACACAGAGCCACTTCCTCCTCCATCCCACTGGTGTTCCTGTATTAGGGACACCCAGGCTATGTCTACTCTCACGACTTCTTGCGCGAGTAATATGCAAATGAGGCTAAGCGTGGAATATCGCTGAGCCTCATTTGCATACCTAATGAGCCACCATTTTTTTCAGAAGAGGCTCTTGCGCGAGAAGGAGTTTCGACACTGCCCCTTCTTGCGCAAGAAAAACCCTCTTGCGCAATGCCGTTACACCTATTACTTTTCAGGAAGAACAGCGTTGCGCAAGAGGGTTTTTCTTGCGCAAGAAGGGGCAGTGTCGACGCTCCTTCTTGCGCAAGAGCCTCTTCTGAAAAAAATGGTGGCTCATTAGGTATGCAAATGAGGCTCAGCGATATGCCATGCTTAGCTTCATTTGCATATTACTCGCCCAAGAAGCCGCGAGTGAAGACATAGCCCCAGAGTATAGCGGTTTAAGTGTAGACCCACGCAGACCCTGGTTATTTAAAGACAAATGTTTAATATTGAAGATGGAAATTATGATCCCCATCCAAGCATTTGTCATGCAGTGTCCTACCCCAAACTGAGTGAAATGAAATTTAGTCACTCCATGGCTCAAGACAAGAACATGTGTGCACACATGTAATATGTGCGCACATATTACATGGGTATAATGAAATAGCCGGCAAAGAGGAAAAACAATCTGTCCATAAGAAAGAAACTGATATTCTGGACTAAAAAGATAAGACCAAGAGGAAGATAAAGACCAGTCTCTTGTAGAGCACAGGCGTTTCAGACAGGACATGGAAAAAGCATGGGAACTTTTACAGCCATCTTCTGTGGAAGCAACAGGATATGGTTACTTTTGGGTTGAAAAAATGGATGCGGTTTAGAAAGAATGCCAGGTATTCAGTATAAATAAACTTTGAAATCCAACCAAACAGTGACCTCATCATTTGCATATGGTAGCTGACTATCCTTTTAAGTGCACAGAGCAGTAATCTCTTACATCACCTTGCACAGTCATTCTAGTGTTTATACATATAAATATTTCACAGCTCTTTTTTTGTAACTGCTGTAACCAGCCCCTGAGTGAAATACCCCAGATGTGAGTGCTTGGAATGTTCTTGTAGACAAATATTTAGCTTATGGTTCTGAAGGTGAAGTGAATCATGCTGGCAGGAATATACAGAGGGAACTGACTCCTATGGACCACAGAGGAAAAGACTTGCTGTTTCTTAAGATGAAGCTGCTTGAAATGAAATAGACAGCTGGCTAAATGGGCTGCTTTCATTATGGACCACGGTCCAGATTTTTAAATGGATTGAAGTGCCTACCTCCCATTAAGTTAGTGGAAGTTATGTGCCTGAATATCTTTACCAAGCTGGCCCTCAGCATCCCATGTTCTGTTTGACCTAGAGTTTAGTTATTGGCACTGGCATCTCTGAGGAGAAAATGAGAGCGGCTGATGTCCACTATTGCTCAACTCTCTGGCTCACAGGAAATAAATTGTGAGGGATACACCATCCTGGTTCTTCCAGGGCCTGATCCAAAGCCCCAGGAGAGAATCCTATCTGATGTCTGAAGAGAGGATTATGCAGCACTTTAAAGACTAACAAGATGGTTTATTAGGTGATGAGCTTTCGTGGGCCAAACCCACTTCCTCAGATCAAATTGTGGAAGGAAAGTGGCATGATCATATACACCAAAGGGACACAATCAAAAAAAGTGAACACACTTTTTTTTTTTAATTGTATCCCTTTGGTATATATGGTCGTGCCTGTTTTCTTCCATAATTTGATCTGAGGAAGTGGGTTTGGCCCACGAAAGCTCATCACCTAATAAACCATCTTGTTAGTCTTTAAAGTGCTGCATAGTCCTTCTTTTGTTTCAGCAAGATCAGACTAACATGGCTACATCTCTATTACTGTCTGATGTCTGTGAGGTTTGGATCCAACTCTGTGACACCAGTGTCTGTAAACTCTGTTGTGAGGCTCCACCTGGTTCACCCAATGCCACAATTGATCTCCTTATGGACAAGCATTGCATCTATTTATAAATAACATTTGTAATAGCAGATGAGATTCTCTGAGTTCCTACTTTTTTAATTATTAATTATTATTATTATTTTAAACCCAACCAATGCCAGGAAATGAAGCAAGTAATAGAAAGAAACACTCTTAACTCAGGAGAAAGAAAATACTTTGAGAGGCATGATGGAAAAACTAAGGGTGTCTCTACACTGCATCTGTAGCTTGAAATAAGCTATGCAATTTGAGCTATTTAAATTGCATAGCTTATTTTGAGTCAATTTGGGAATAGTTTTATTTCATAACTTCAAAATAATCTGTTATTTCAAAACATCCCTTAATCCTCATGGAAGGAGGTTTACAGGGATGTCGGAATAGCGAGCCTATTATATTTCAAAATAATGGGTGCACTGGTAAGACGCAGGATAGCTATTTAGGGACACCTCTGCAGTGTAGACGGAGCTTAAGTGACTGGAAGTGGCTCTGAGTTGTGATCTTGTTAGATTTCATAAGCTAAACAGGATTGGTACTGGTCTGTACAAAGATGGGAAACTTATTGGAAGCAGTGAGTATTGACGCAATACCGCAGTATGTCGTTCAAGGGCACTGCAGTAGCTGTCTCTAGAGCTGAGTGATATTTTCCTGCTAAAACTTTCTTTGCTAAAAGCTACAGTTTTGTGTCAACTGAAACATTTCATGAGTTTATGCTGCTTCACTGAATGGTTTAGGTAAAAAAAAATGTTTTTCAACTTTTTTTTTTTAAATACATCTCAATTTTTCAACTCAAAACAAAGTTTGCTTAGAATTTTACTTTAATTTTATTTTTAAAAGTTTTTATAAAACCTCAAATGAAATTGACCCAAAACCATGTGTGTAAAATACTTTGATTTGGAATTAATCTTTAAAAAAAAAATGGTTGAATTGTTTTGAGTGTGTGATGGGGGGGGGGGGGGCTCAAATTGAAACAAACTTTGTAGACGATTTCCCCCCCACACCCGCCCCACCTCTTGCTTGGCCAGGAAACTGGAAAAAAATTTGGTTATTTGCACAGCTCTGGGCCTGCCTGTTTGTGCTTGTTAAAGATCCTAGGATATTTTGTGTACCTATGAGTGTTAACCCCGATACTCTAACCAGTTCCAGATTGGATATTTACATTTTATTTTCCTGAAATACCTTAGCGCAAGAGTACAATCTATGATGCTTTCCATTTGCTGCCAGAGGTGAATGATTTTCTGTAGATGAAGATGTGACTTTACATGCATATGTGGTATTGTTTAGCCATGTTGCTCTTGATATTCGAGAGACACATATGTGTATAACATATATTCACCTATGTATGCATATGGCTTTTATTTCTTAAAATTGTGACAGGTTGTAGGGAATAAGCTATAACATTTTCTGTAACTATTTGTTTTCATCTGCCAGGGAATGCCAAAGAACTTGCTGCCATTCTGAAGTATCATATTGGGGATGAAATCTTGGTCAGTGGAGCTGTTGGCGCTCTTGTGAGAATGAAGACTCTGCAGGGTGACAAAATTGAAATTAGCTCTGTAAGTTGTGGGGGGAGTGGGAGTTTTCTTTGGGGCTTTTTGTTTTCTGGTTTGCCTCAAGAAAATGGTTGTGATCTCTTGGATAATCCACACGGACACATGCTCCTGCTTAGTGCCATCACCAGCCCTAGCAGAGAGATGTATAATTACAGGGAGCTGAGAGTCTTGAAATAGTAACCTTTGCTTTGAGATCTCAAGAAAAGTCTGTTTTCTCTGTAGAAAGCCAACTTAATTATAAAGCTTCAGAGGGGTAGCCAAGTTAGTCTGTAACCAGAAAAACTTAAACAGTGAGTAGGCTAGTAACACCTTAAAGACTAACAAAACATGTAGCTGGTGTCATGAGCTTTTGTGAAGATGAAGTGGGTTATGCCTACAAAATCTCACGATACCATCTACATGTTTTGTTAGTCTTTAAGATGCTACTAGACTATCTGTTGATTTTTAATTGTAAAGGTTTGGGGGGATGTCTATCCATTAAATGGTAGTTTTACTTTTTTCCCCCCCTCTAGAAAAATGATGTAGTAAATGTCAACAAGGAACCTGTTGCTGAATCTGATATTATGGCCACTAATGGTGTAATTTATGCCGTGAATACTGTCTTACAACCAGCAGGTAGGTCAACATTTCTAGCTATAGAAATCTGCATGGGTTGCTGGCTAGGAACTTCAGTAGTCTTTTGTACTGTTTATAAAACAGAAGTCTCGGGTAGCAGATGAAGTGGGTTTTACCCGTGAAGGCTCATGACCTAATAAATGTGTTTAGTCTTCAAGATGCCACAGGACTGCTCGTTATTTTTATAAAACTAAATACATTATCTCGGCAGAAAGTTAAAAGAATGGGCATTCTGTGCAGGTTTTTTAGGAAGCAATATTTGTATAGTTGTATTTGCTGTAGCTAATGCCCTAGTTCTATAAGTTTTATTAGCAGAATAGGTACAGTTATCACCTTTTGATAGTATTTTCCGAGTAGCTGTGCAATGTACCATCAGTCATGTAGTCTGTATATGCAGTTCAGTTACATTATAAAATATCATTATCCCATGGTTTTTTAATGTATTTTTACCACACGTGGTGTCACAATTAATATTATTCATCTGAGTCCTATTCAGGCTCACGTTTAAGTTCAGCAAGCTATATAAGCACGTTCCTACCTTTAAACATGTAAGCAGGCTGCTGAAATCGGTGGAAGTTAAGCATGTGCTTAAAGTTAAGCCCATGCTTAAAGTGCTGTCCTAGGAATGAATCAAGGCCTTTATGTATTGTGCTCATTTCATCTACAGAACCCTAGAAGAAGGAAGCAGGAAATATTTTTAAAGTATATATTTAATGATGTTTAAATGACCCCTTCAGTTTTTAGGCCTCAAGAAAGAGGAGATGAACCTGCAGACCCCGCACTAGAAATCTTCAAACAGGCATCTGCATTATCCAAGGTAAACAAAATGTACCTCACACACCAGGACACTCCAGAAATTATAAACCTATTAACAACTTTTAAGTATAATTATATTTATTAACTTCAATTTCTGTTTTATGAAAATACTAATTATATAACATTCTGGGCTCTCAGCCATCTTCTCTTTCTTGCTTACAATTCATAGAATACTAGGACTGGAAAGAACCTCGAGAGGTCATCAAGTCCAGTCCCCTGCCCTCATGGCAGGACCCAGCACTGTCTAGACCATCCCTGATAGACATTTATCTAACCTACTCTTAAATATCTCCAGAGATGGAGATTCCACAACCTCCCTGGGCAATTTATTCCAGTGTCTGACCACCCTGACAGTTAGGAACTTTTTCCTAATGTCCAACCTAAACCTCCCTTGCTACAGTTTAAGCCCATTGCTTCTTGTTCTATCCTCAGAGGCCAGGAAGAACAAATTAAAAAAAGACATAACGTGCTGCAGATAAAATCCTGGTGCTATTAAGACGTGGCAAACCTCAGCAATATATGTTGTATTCAAATGTCATCATTACATCATTCTTTCTCTTTCCTGTTCAGATCCATTTGTTTGTAATCTGCCAAGCACTCCTAGAGAATTTTAATTGTAATAACTAGAAATAATGTGTTGAATTTGTTGACCAATTGCAGAAGTAGAAGATTCTTACCCGCCATTAAGCTATATACCATGCCCCGTAACTACCTCAAACCTCTCCTCAGGCATATGCCTTGGAGAAGAGATGGACCTGACAGTTTCTTGCTACTAACAGATCTGTTCTAGCTATTCTGTTCTAGGCTGAATAGGCTTCCATATTAGAAGTGTGAAAAATATAAACCACTTTTTAACAAAACCTTTTTTTTGCAGATAGTTTCAAACAATGTGACCAGGTCTTTTCCATAGACTTGGAAAAATCAGTTGCTGTCCAATAGAGATAAGAGTCAGATTTATTTATTTATTTATTTATTTATTTTTTACAGGTTTCCCAAAGGAGTGTTCGGCTAGGTAAATAAAATATCTTACTTTCTCTCATGAATTCTCTGGGATATTTCCAGTGTTCAGTGGCCCTTGGCACCTCTGTTTTTTAACCAATGGAATAGCCTTCCCTTTGAGTCAAATTCAAAAATCTCGGTTTGCTACTGTACCCACTGAACTGTCACCAGCTTTCACTGATCACTTTACATCAGTCCCTCCCTCAATAGACATGCACTGTTAGGCTGCCTTCAACCGCTTTTTCAAATGCTGAATAAAATACTCAAGGGGGAACCTGCTATCATCATCTAAAGGGATATATAACATTTTCCTACCTATCCTCATGCTGGTGTGTTGTCACATACTGTAGGGCAGTGATGTCCCTCAAGAAGAGTGAGTGGGCTGCATGAGTGGCTCCCCTTCATCTCAGTGGCCCACAGCCCACTGGGGCAACACCTACAGCCTGTGGACCCCCTATCTGCCGCCTCTCTCATGCACCTCTCACACCCCCCATTTCCTCCTCCCCCTCCCCAGTACTTTGGAGCACCAAATGGCCTGATTCACACTGTCTCCGCTCCTCCCCCCCCTCCCAGAGCTTGAACAGCTGCAAACAGCTGATTCGCAATGTTCCAGCTGTGAGAGGGAGGGGAAGGAATGGGCATGAAGCACAAATTAGGAAATGTGTGTGCTCCAAAAGTGCTGGGAGGGAAGAGGAGTCGGAAGTACAGGGCTCCTGTGCCCTGTGCATGAGAGGCACAAGGGGGAAGAGGCAGAGAAGGGGTCCACGGGCTGCAGGTTGCCCTACGCTGCTGTAGGCATTACAAGGCCAGATGGTGGCTACATCTACACTGGCAGCTTCTTCCGGCAGAAAAGCTGTTCTTCCGCAAAAACTTGCTGGCTGTCTACACTGCACGAGCGTTCTTCCAGAAGTAAGTTTACAGTATAGCGTTGTAAAACAGGGCTTCTTCCGGAAGAGTTATTCCTCTCCCCACGAGGAATAAGCCCTCTTGTGCAAGAGATCTTCCAGAAGAGGCCAGTGTAGACAGGCAACTTGAATTTCTTGCGCAAGAAGCCCCTATGGTTAAAATGGCCATCAGAGCTTTCTTGCGCAAGAGAGCGTCTACACTGGCATGGATGCTCTTGCACAAAAGCACATCTCTTGCGCAAAAGCACATGCCACTGTAGATGCTCTCTTGTGGAAGAGTTTTTGCACAAAAACTCTTCTGCAAAAGAGTTCTTCTGGAAGAAGCTGCCAGTGTAGACGTAGCCGGTAAGTTTTATTTCATAGGAGTTTAAGGCCAGGTGGAACCACTAGATCATCTCATCCGACTTCCTGTATATCACAGGCCATTTAAATTTCACCCAGCTGTACTTGTCTGATGTCTAATAACTTGGGTTAGACAAAAGCATTTTGGTCCTCTGGAGACTAAACTATTTGTGCGCCACAGGACAGCCCAAGGTGCAAGCAGTGTTTAATAATGATCCAAAAACCGGACATGTAGATCAGAAACAGAGCCCCCTTTTATTGGGCATGCCTTGGACTTAAAGGACCAGATCCTTGAGAGGCTCTGAACCCTGCAGCTCCCTGGGCTATCAGTGGAAGTTAAAATGTTCTTTGCCTCTAGGGAGCTAGCTCAAAACATGCACAATGAGCATAACCCATTTGCGCGAATCGTGGGGGGGAATGGAATGAAACGTTGCTGTGCATTGTATCTTTCACATCTCTGTCTTCTTCCTTCCCCTTTTCAGCACCCGTATACTCCAGGTTATTAGCAAGGATGAAACAGTAAAGTGAGGAACATTCAGAAGAACAATCAGCTTGAGCTGTCGTTTTGAAGGACAGAATTGTTTTTAAAAACCAAACTTTGAACTTATTTTGTTTCCACTCAAACGACTAGGAGAAAAAAAAGCCATATTTTTAAAACACTTTTTGCTTGTTATTGACCTTTTACAGTCTTCTAATGCTTTTCAAAAGTAACCACTGGTTCTCGCTGCTTGAAGATTCGATTTGTGGCCATTGTGGGCCTTGTTTTTCGGAAGAGAAACTGCTGAGTTAGAGCTCTGGTTGAGGAAAGCCTTAAGCACATACTTGGGTCTGTCCTTGTTCAGGATGGAACTAGAACTATCCTGAACAGAGACATTTTTCTGAATCAAGACCTTTCCAGCTCTGAATTCAACTACAATTGTGGATTCTCAGCACCTTTGCAAATTAAGATGAAAAGCATGGTCTCAATTGTGCCAAAAAAAATATAAATAAATAAATAAAAAATTGAAGAACATCTGAAGCCTATGCTGCCTTTTGAAAGTATTCACCCTAATGACTGGGCCATAATTGAACATAATCAAGTAAATAAATCCCATACATGCTAACACTGATTATTCTAAAGACCATCCATAATCACTGAATGTTTTCTAAGCAATACTGTGTTTTAAACCAAAGGATACATCTTTTCTTTCTCTCTCCCACCTCTGTGTTTTGAAAGTCTTCCATGCAAGTCTGAGGTGGAGGGTTGTGTTGTTGTTTTTATGTTAGAGAAATTGCATAATATAATCTATGGTCTGAACTTGTTCTATTTTTGTTTGGGTTTGTTTACACATATGGATTTGACTTTTCAATCTTGTGAACCGAGACAGCAAATACATCATATCTGTAATGAGACTTCTCCCTCTCTGAAGCCTTCAAATAAATGACTCATTTTTAATAACTGTTGGTTTTTAAAAAAAAAAAATAAAATCAGAAACATATAACGAATGACAGCAGCGTGATTTGTATTGCTTGAGGGCACAGTTTGACTTAGGACTTTCTGGAGACCTAGGTTGTATTTGGCCTCGTAAATACTGGGGGCCAAATCATGGCTGCATTAGAGGGAGGGGGAGAACAAAAGCCCATTCCCTGATATGTTCTCGCTCACTAAAGTTCGCTCTCCAAAGCCTACACAGCCGTAATTGGGCTGGTTGCACTGCAGAATGAATTGGACGGGGGGTGAGGGAGGTGAAGGGTTGTCCTGGCTGGTTATAGCAGTAGTAGTCCCTCTGAGTGAGGCTGGAGGCTTGGTTCCCCTTGACAATACTGCCTTGCTAGTTGATGTAGCTCTGAATGTAAAAAAAAAATAAGGGGGGGGGGGGAGAAAATCCTTTCGGAAACTCCCACCTATTTTTAGTGGGATCTTGTTCCTCTTTACAAATGACTTGACTTCTTTCAACATCTCTGGCTTTGCTCTTGTGCTTCTCGGAAGAAATCCTCTTGCAGGTTTCTCTCACCAGAGTTTCAAGCCTCCACCACGTGACTGTCTCCATTTCACAAAGTGACAGGGTTTTGAAGGACTGCAGAGCCATACACAAGAGATGAGACATTGGGCTCCTGTAATGGGAGTGGTTTGGGCCACCTCCACCCCTGCTATTTTGTAGCTGTTTATGTATTAGGGCCTACGACAGGGCTATTCAGTGCAGGGCCCGCAGTGCAGTTTTGGGTTTATGCAGGACTCAACGGCTATGTCTACACTTGTAGCGTCTTGCGTGAAAAATACGCAAATGAGGCTAAGCGTGGAATATTGCCAAGCCTCATTTGCATACCTAATGAGCTGCCATTTTTGCAAAGAGGCTCTTGCGCAATGCCGTTATTCCTGAAAATGATCGGCGTAACAGCATTGCGCAAGAGGGTTTTTCTTGCACAAGGAGTGGCAGTGTAGACAGCTCCTTCTGGCGCAAGAGCTCTTTTGCAAAATGGCGGCTTATTACGTATGCAAATGAGGCTGATATTCCACGCTTAGCCTCATTTGTATATTTCTCACACAAGAAGCCGCGAGTGCAGACATAGCCGCTATCTGGCCGGCGCGTGGGATCCTTTGAACATGGTCTCCACTAGGAACACACTCCACAATGACAAAGTGTCTCCCAGGCGGGGTGAGCATTGAAAGACTCAAGCGGACGGGCTGGCTGGAACAGATGGGTAGAGGGTGTCAGTGTTTCTAGCCCCTAGGGAGAAGGTGCATTGTGGGAAGTGTTTTGTATTCATGCCTGTCAGTGTGAAAGAAGCTATTTGCATATATATGCAGCCACACTTAAGCTGCAGCCCTCAGCATGTTCTGTGAGTATCATTGTGGCCCTCTGGGCTTCCAAAATTTGAGTAGCCCTGGACTAGGACATGAGAGTCTGAGTGGCTTCAGGTGCTAGTCTTCTACACTGCCATCAGGGTCAATGCGGAGAGCTCTACTCAGTCTCTCCACAAGGCTCAGAGGAACATGAGACTTCTGCAAGCTCTGAGGGGGATATACCAGGGCCATCACACTGCATTGAGGTTAAAGTCTCGAGTCAGCTCAATAGGTTGGATCCATTACCTTACTCATTCTTGCTACCAAGTGGTGAGGGACGTCTAAAGACAATCAAAAAGGCAAACCTTGACCTCGCTGCATACTAGCCAGAAAGCACCCCACAAACCTCTCCTCTAATTTGTGGAAGTTTACAGTGTCTTCACACTCCAACTAATTACCTATCTGAAGAAATAGGAGTAACAATTATAATTAGCAAAGAAATTAACTTTAGTGCCTACAGGCCTCTAGGAGCTTAATGAGCATAGAATAAATCTCTTCATACTTGGATGACTTGGAAAGCAGATGAGGCTGCCTTCCCTCCTGGAGTTCTGCTGCTTTTTCTAAACATCTGGGCTACGTCTACACAGGCACCCTTTTCCGGAAAAGGGATGCAA
>JANRFK010006688.1:27027618-27038516 GCA_030068395.1 Apalone spinifera
CTTCCCTAAAGAGTTGCCTACCACAGAGTTAAAGCCATGTTGTCAGTAATGTATTAGAGCAGGGCTACTCAGCACACAGCCTGTTTGTTTGCAGCCCACAGTATGGTTTGGGTTTACTCAGGGCTCAACACGTGGCCAATGGATAGGAGCCAAAACAAAAAATAGTAGTTAAATTCCTGGACCGTCATTGCTCATTAAAAGTGCTGTCATATTGGTGGAAATCGGGTAAATATTGCATTTTATTAATATCAGCAGTACTGACTTAAATGGGGCCTGTGTGTTGTGTAGTTTTGCCTTAAGTTTTGTATTCATGCCTGTCAGTATGAAAGAAGCTATTTGTATATATATTTGCATGTATATGTAACCACACTTAATTTGAGGCCTTTGGCAAGCACTGTGTGTATCATTTGGCCCCTGGGGCTTCCAAAGTTGAGTAGCCCTGTATTAGAGCCGTGGTGTCCAACACACTAGCCATATGTGACTATTTGGCTGGTTGAGTGTAGCTAGTTTGCTATAGCAGTGGCCATTATAGGGGCTACTGATTCAGAACATGGCATCAGAGAGACAACTTCTCCTGCCTTGTATCTTTTATTGGACCAACATCTGTTGGTGAGAGAGACAAGCTTTTGAGCTACATAATTTCCCTGTAATTTGCACATGCACAAGGAAGACCAGTTCTGCTCTGCTGCAATTGGGTAGCCTGCAGTGTTGTTTTTTGGAGGTAGCACTATAGTCAATGGGAATTTTACTGTTGAGTTCAGCAGAAAATCAGAATTGATTCCTTTTGCTGATCTAACTGAGAGGAGGGCATGGCTCCTATATACATCTAAAAATGAATTAGCTGATGTTGTCAGCATCCAAATTTGTCTATTAAAGGAAGTTGGCTTTAAAACCCACAAATTCTGCACACAAGCAATAAGCAAGAATCCTACAAATACCTAACTGTCAGTCCTATGTAGTCTGTAAATGCATGTCTAATTTAATGTACATTTTAAAACCACTGTGTAAGTGTAATTCTGTAAATAACAGTTTGGGCTAAAATATGGTTCCTCTTATACTATGCATGTGGGATGCAAATTCCATCAAGTTGTGATCACTTTTATCCCAATAAATCTAAAGCCTGTTGTTACATTGTTCCATTTTTTCCCCCCTTTTTTGTCTCCACTTCATTTTACGGCCTTCACATAATGTTGTATTACATTTTTTTTATGAGCCCTCATAGGATATACACCACAGCTGAAGCACCGTAATTATGTTCCTTTCTTTGCTATAAATTCAATGCACGTTTTCTGTTCCTCACAATCTGTTTATGGAGACCAGACCTTCACTATTCTACCAGTCAAGTACATCATAACTGTAGACTTTCATGCTGTAAGCTCTGATCACATAATTTAATTACGCTAGAAGTTGAACTGTTGTTACTTAAAAACAAGATTGCATCTCTGCTATCCTAGGACAAATATAATTAGAACAACCTGCATAATATTAAACCCAGGGGCCTTTTTGGCCTAAGCTGGTGAACAAGTTTTATGTAAATGCTTATCAGGACTAATCATAAAGTGTATTTTTCATTGTCTTTACATTAATCATTCCCAGCTTGCTGCATGGAAAGGGGGGGGGGGGGGAAGACATCCAAAGCAAACATAAGGTTTTGCTAAGTTTAGGGGACACTTTTAGGTATCATCCTCCTACTTAGAAACAGAATCATAGATTAGGGTTGGAAGAGACCTCAGAGGGTCATCTAGTCCAATCCCCTGCTTGGTACAGGACCAATCCCTATTAAATCGTTCTAGCCAGGACTTTGTCAAACCGGGCCTTAAAAACCTCTAAGGATGGAGATTCAACCATTGCCTTAAGAAACCCATTCCCGTCCTTCGCCACCCTCCTAGTGAAATGCTTTTTGCTCCTATCCAACCTAAATCTCTTTCACTGCAATTTGAGACCATTGCTCATTGTTCTGTCATATGCCACCCCCATCCTTTTTGGAACTCTCCTTCAGGTAGTTGAAGGCTGCTCTCAAATTCCCCCTCACTCTTGTCTTCTGAAAACTGAATAAACCCAGCTTCCCTCAGCCTCTCCTCATAAGTCATGTGCCCCAGCCCACTAATCATTTTTGTTGCCCTCTGCTGACCTCTCTCCAATTTGTCCACATCCTTTCAGTAGTGGGGCCCCAAAATTGGACACAATACTTCAGATGTGGCCTTACCAGTGCAGAATAGTGGGGCATAATCATTATCCTTGATGTGCTGACAATGGTCCTCCTCATGCAGCCCTAATATGCCATTAGCCTTGGCAACAAGGGCACACTGTTGTCTCATAGGGCAAACGGACTCATACTTCTGCATTCATAAAATAGTCCAGAGGGGAATAGGTAAAGAATGTATAAATATAAAGCAAATTAATAAAGGAAAATGATAAGTTGCATTAAAAACTAGGACACCCAAACAGCTGTTTGTACAAGTCCCAGAAGGGAACAGAAGTCTGCCTGCCTAAGCATCCTACAGTCCCAGCTCCCTTCTACCCCATCAGTTTCTCTCTTGTTTGTGTAGCAGATAATTCTGGGAAAAAGTCCAAGCCACCTCTGACTTTTTGCACTCCATTTTGACATTTCTTAACCACAGAGCCTTTCCTGCGGAGCAGTCCTACGGTGGATGAACCCCAGTTTTCCTAAGCTCTGTGGGATACCTGGAACTTTTGGATAACGGGGGAGTCATGCCAGCGGGGTCCCCTGACCAAAGACGTCCAAGCCTGCTGGCAGCTGCCCAGATTCTAGAGTTGTCTGGCTCCCTCAGCGCAGTTCCTGTGAAAGCCTCAGAACTGAGATCCAGCAACGAAGCTGAGGCCCTTTTGAATCCTGCCGAGGCAGCGAGGTCAGGAGCCAAAACTTCACACATGGAACCACCTTCTTGAAAATAGACTCACGTCCCTAGCTGTACTAGAGGCATGGCCTCCTTTTGGATAAGAGCTTCATGTTTGATGAGGGTAGGCTAATTGAGGTTGCCCTGTACCAATTTAATTCACTCTAGAACCTGCAACGTTTCGTCTCCCTTTGATTCACTTCTCCATCCTCTCTTCTCTTCCCGTGTTCCTTGTTTTGTTTTTATATGATTGTGCTTGTTAATTGTATAATTGTTATTAATGGCTTGATTTCTATCCTCTCACCTTTTTTATACTTCTCCCTTTCATAGCCTCTTCCTATTGCTTTGCTTTTCCCCCTTCTCCATTGGACACTATTAGATGTCCTACTTCTTCGTTCCTTTCCATGTGCACCTATCATCTGTGTGTCTTACTTACATCCATGGTTTCAGATGTTTAAAATGTGGTCTGGATATGCCTTACTTCTGCATGTGAAATGCTCGGGTGTGCTGTTTTGAGGGACTGTCCCCCCCTGAGCCCAAGACACAGACTTCACACATGGGTTTGAGCAAGCAGGTTTCACATTGGAAGGGTGAGATTTGCAGAGGGAATGGGGATCCCAATACCTGCTAAAACGAATGAGAATCAGGAAGCCAAATCACTTATGTGGCTTTGAAAAGCACAGCCAGAAATGCTGTTGTCACTGGCAAAGCAGGCACTAGGACTTAAGATTTACAGAAACAAAGCAGTCCATACACAGAGGCTACAGTAAGCCTTTTTAAGAAATGTGCTTCTATATGTCAAGTTTCAAGTAGCAATCTGGGGTTACATCCTTCTGTAGTATTTATTCTCTGTGACCTTTGGCTATTAGCAAAACCACGTTCCTTTCCACCTGCTAGTTTCTGCTAGCTACTGCTTTTTCCTGACCCTAGATATTCATAGAAAACATGCCATTTTTAAGATTTAAGTGGCTTTCCCCTCCTTTACGCTAATGTCCTTGAAAATAATCTTTATAATGGGTCTTTGACATGTTAATGGTTCCTTCCAGAGTCATGGCTCCTGCTAATAGCAAGAACTTATTTGGACAAAGCGTAGCCAGTCAAAATTCTTTTGATAAGAGACTGGGCATATTTTGAAACTGGATTTAAAACACCCCTGTAAAGCAGACCTCCAAATACACAAGGTAAAACTAATATTGAATAGGATGGACACTTTCCACAATGCAGGTGTATCCTGCTTCTGGGAAGCATGGGGCACTTCATATGTAGCTTTGACTGTAGTTTTCACCTTTTGATCGTGAAGCTCAGAATTTTCTCTCTCTTCTGGCCCATATTCCTTCCCAAATTTCTCTGACTGCTCTTTCACTAGAGAGACAAACACTTAAAATTAACCTAGAAAAATACTTTCTTTATATTTTCCTCCTCCTCTCTCTTTCCACCCGTCTCTCTCTGACTTCCTGTCTGTCAATAACAAAAGAGAATCCTTTAAACTGATTCCTGTAACTTCTGCTTGTAATCTTTGACCTCACACTAGATTTATTATCAGTGCATCTCATCTTATCAGTTCCAAAGAATCGTAGAAGATTAGGGTTGGAAGAGACCTCAAGAGGTCATCTAGTCCAACCCCCAGCTCAAAGCAGGCCCAACCTCAACTAAATCAGCCCAGCCAGGGCTTTGTCAAGCCAGGCCTTAAAAACCTCTAGGGATGGAAATTTCACCACCTAACCCATTCCAGTGCTGCTTCATTCTCCTAGCAAAATAGGTTTTGCTAATATCCATCCTAGACTTCCCCCACTGTAACCTGAGACTACTGTTCCTTGTAGTCTCATCTGTCATCACTGAGAACAGCCCTCACTCTTCTCTTCTGTAAACTAAATAAGCCCAAATCCCTCTCTGCCTCTCTTCATAAGTCATGTGTTCCAGACCCCTAATCATTTTTGTTGCTATCCTCTGGACTCTCTCCAATTTGTCCTTGTCCCTTCTGCTGGGGGGAGCTGAAAACTGGATGCATAACTAGAGATGTGGCCTCACCAGTGCCAAACAGAGGGGAATAATCACTTCCCTTGATCTGCTGGCATTGCCCCAATAATGTGGCCCAATATGTCATTAGCCTTGTTGGCAACAAGGACACACTACTGACTCATATCCAGCTTCTCGTCCACTATAATTCCCAGGTCCTTTCTGCAGAACTGCCATTTAACTAGTTGGTCCCCACCTGTAGCAGTGCATGGTATTCTTCTCTTATAAGTGCAGGACTCTGCACTTGTCCTTGTTAAACCTCATCAGGTTTATTTTGGCCCGATCTTCCAATTTGTCTAGGTCACTCTGGATCCTACCCACCTCTACCAACATATCTACCTCTCCCCGCAGCTTAGTGTGACCTTGCTGAGAGTGCAAACCATCCTATCAGCCAGATCGTTAGTGACACTATTGAACAACACTGGCCCCAGAACCAACAGTTGGGGCACTCTGCTTGATACTAGCTGTCAACTTAGAGATCAACACAGAACAGGGAATCATCAAATGATCCATCCCCTGCTGCCCATTTCCAGACTCTGACAAACAGAGGCTAAGGACACCAGCCCTGCCCATCCTGGCTAATAGCCACTGATGCACCTATCCTCCATGAATAATCTAGGTCTTAAAGTCCTGGCCCTCACAACATCCTCTGGCAGGGAGTTCCACAGGTTGACTCATATGAGATACTTAGCTTCCCCTGCCCCTTAAAATCTCCCACTGGAGACTGAATCCCTGAAGCATCAAACCTCTTACTTTCTAGTGTCTCTTCTAACCTATTCCCTTTTTTTCCCCATTCCCCTTTTCACAAAGAACTATTTATTGTAACACTTTTTAATTGTAAAAGCACCCTAATGAAAGCTAGTCTTGTTAAATAAAAGATAAGCAATAAAATAAGAGTCAGTTATGTAAAGCTCTTTCCACAATTGTTTTAAGAGGGTCAGACAGGATTCAGACAGTCTGGGGATTTCAGAAATCATTTCCTTGCATTTACTGCCTTGCCACGCTTCCATTCGGTATGCAGCATTCTGTCCTGGATTTTCCTTTGTAGATGACTCCCATCTGTAGAGTTATTTAAACGGGGGGCTACTCTGCCTTATCCTATTTCCTCAATAAGGAATATTTTGTATTAGGTGGGAAAAGTGCCTTAACCAAGCCCTGTACAACCAGACCCGACTTTCACTGGGCCTTGATCCAAGAGCTTTCAGTCCCAAACCACCCACCTTTTTAAGAGAACTCTTTCTGACGTTTTAAATATTTTCACCTTGTGTGAATGAAGTAGCCAGACTGGCTCTCCTTGAAAAGTGTGCTGAATGACGTGCAGCCAGCTTCTACAGGACTCTTCTCACTCCCAACATGTGCATGATAAGCCTGTGGTGGAAGAGTTGCTTTGCTTTATTATTAAAGGGAAGTTAAGGCTGCGTGTGAATGGCTTGTCCTGCCTCAGCTTTGTGGCTTTGGGCAAGTCCCTTCGACTGCTCTGCACCATGGGGATAGTGGAAGTCCCGCAAAATATTTGCCTCCTGGGGCTGTTTTGAGGCTTCTTTATCTAATGTTTGTCCATGTCTCTAAAGAAGCCACTGTGCACGGTGCTCTGTGGAAAGTGAGCCAGGCCGAACCACCACTCCCTTTCCTAAAGCCCCTGGGACCTAAGGCTCTGACCCCGCAACGTTATCTACATTCTTGCTCTTCCCCATCCTCTCGTGTGGTCAGCCAGTGCGGCATGGCTCCACTTATTTTCTGTCTCCTCATCTCCTTTGGGATGCCATGTGCCTGGTGGGAACCAGCTCGGTGACATCCCTGTACTCCCTGCAGCTTCCGGTGGCCACGGGAGGGTGACTAGAATCTAGTCCTCAGTAGCCAGCACTTCATGCGTATTTAAGCTTGTGGGATTGGACCCTCCAAGCACAATTAGATCCAATACAGGAATCAGGCAGGCCACACTCTATGGTCATTTAGAGCTTCCTCCCCTGGGACCTGGTGTTTTAAAAGAGTCTGGAGCTCTGGGATGCCGCAGCAGCTGCAGTTGGAACTGTGGGTCCTTTAAAACTCCATCTGGAGCCTCGTGTGACAGTCTGTGCAGTATTGAGGGCTGGGGGAGGGGGAAGGCTAGCCTTTAGCCATACCCCTTCTGGGGGGTCTGGAGCCAAGCCCCATCCCTGCCCTGGATCCAGCTATCTCTGTCGCCAGCCCTGCCTACAAACGACAGTGCAGTGATAGGAGGGATAAAGACTTGAATGACTTTTGCAATGTTTGTAACTTTTTTTCTCAGGGTACATCTAGGCTGCAGGCTTCTTTCGGAAGAAGCTTTTCCAAAAAAGATCTTCTGAAAACACTTCTTCCAAAAGAGAGTGTCCACACTGCCAAAGCACAACGAAAAAGCGATCTGCTTTTTCGAAAGATAGCGTCTATTCAATGTGGACGCTATCTCGCTTTTTAGCTGTGATTACTATGGATGGCGTGGCCACCAGGGCACCTGTGCTTTTTCCTCTTCTTCCGAAAAAACTCCCTCTTCTGCATCCACACACACCTTTTTTTCCAAAAAAGCTCGTTCAGAAAAGGTGTTCTTCCTCGTAGAAAGAGGTTTACCAATGTTGGAAAAACCCCTCTGTTCCTTTGATTTTCTTTCAAAAGAACACAATAGTAATGTGGAAGTAAGTGACTTTTTTTTTCCAAAAAAACCCCAAACCAGCCATTTAAAAAAAAAAAAAAAAACAACCCACACACACCAAAACACACCTCTGCAATCTAGATGCACCCTCAGTGTAATTGGGAGAAAAACACCCTAAAACTTTATTTTAAGACCAAAAATGATTGTTGAATAACTGTTTACAGAAGTCAGGAAAATACCACCCTTTAAGATCCTAAATCACAGTCATTCCTTCCATCTGATGAAGACCATGGGCTTGTATCACTCTTGGTAATAGTCAAAATGTTACATTCTTCAGGGAATTCAATCAGGTTGTGAATCTACATGTCTGTTTTTACCTGGATGGCTTTGTTTTTGTTGACAGTTGGGTCTCTCTTTAGGAACTGCAGTGGCCCTGGAAAGTAGAATGTTGCTCTATGTTAGCACCATAAGTCCTGCCAGTGGAGAGAGGGAGAAGAGGAGCAATGGCTTGGGTGATTTGAAAGTGCCTAGACATCCCCAGCCTCTACCAGTGCAGTGGGGCTATGGCAGGCTTCCTGCCCGCTATTGTTCCATGCTGCTTCCAGAAGCAGCCATCAAGTCCCTGCAACCCCTGTAGTGGCTGTCTCCACAGGCTGCCCCCAACCTGAGCACCAGCTCTGCAGCTCCCATTGGCCAGAAACTGCAGCCAATGGGAGCTGCCAGGGCAGTGCCTGTAGGCAGCAATGACCCCTTGATTCCCCCTGCCCCACCCCACCCCCAGGAGCTACTACTACAGGGTTTTGCTGGTTGCTTTCAAGAGCCACCTGAGGTAAGTGCCAATCCCCTGACTCTCCTGCATCCAATCTCCTGTTGCAACCTAGATCCCACACTCCCTACCAAACCCTAACTCCCTCCCAGAGTCAGCACCACCCAAATGTCGAGTGGAGCACATCCACACAGATGGTTGTGCTCTGGGGCTCGGAATGGCTGTCAGCAGGCCTATACCATGGACTCAATCCTAGCTCCAGATGTGCAGCAATGAATGTTAATATATATATGAGACATCCATGGTTGTGTGTGTACGCAGTGTCTATTTCACCATCCCTGGAAATGAATGTTCTTGACTGTAGGGTTTGAATCTCCCCTCCTCCATGGCACAGCAGCTGCATGTTTGAATCTGCTCCTCTTCTCAGGGGTCAGAAACTGTGGCTTAGTTATGAACTTTTCTAAAATGACCCTCTGTCAGTTGTCAAACAGTAGCCCTCTGTCAGTTGTTAAACATCACTGTTAATATGCTTGTCCTTGACCATATCATTAGTTTAAATTGTTTGTTTTAATGCTGTCAGGAAGTGATAGATATCCTGCCCACTAGTTGAAAAGTGGAAGAAAGTGGCCCTTTTTCTCCACTGTCAACAAATCTAAAAAACTTTTACAAATTGTATTTCCTCTGGAAGAAACCAGTTCCATAACAATTTATCAGCAAACACCAGGGAACGCATTCAGCTCTGGTATGGAAGGATGCAGATCCATGGACTTCCCTGGAGTTGTTCCTATTTACACCAAGGCTGACTTGGCTCCTTGGGCCATGTCTACACTAAGAAATTATTTCAAAATTAGTAAATTGGACGTAATAACTCCCAATTTAACAAATTCGAACTAGCATGTTCACACTACAGGGAAGTCTGAAAATTAGTTTGAGGCAGGCTCTGTTAATGTGGATGTGCTACGATCTTCCGAAGTTTGAATTAGCGGGTCTAGTTAAGACCACTAATTCAAACAGAGGGGGACACTCTGGTCGATAATGGTAGTCCTGCTTCCACAAGGAATAAGGCAAGTCGAAGGGAGAGTGTGCTCCCTTCGACTTCCTGCAGTATGGACAGTGCCAAAAGTCAAGTTAAGCTACTTTGACTTCAGCTACACAATTAATGTAGCTGAAGCTGCGTATCTTAATTCGATCTTATCCCTCAGTGTAGACGTACCCTTTGAGCCTCAGGAAGCACAGGGGAGTAATAATTTTGAAATAGCAGCACCGAAGCGTCCACACTATTGTTATTTTGAATAACTATTTCCGAATTAGTGTTACTGCTGATAAAAGCAGGAGTACAGACTTCAAGTTCCGTGGTGTGAATGCTCCCACTTACAAATTCAACCTAGGGGGGTGCGTTATTTCAAAATAAAGTCCTAGGCTGCGTCTAGACTGGCCAGTTTTTCTGGAAAATCAGCCGCTTTTCCGGAAAAACTTGCCAGCTGTCTACACTGGTCGCTTGAATTTCCCCAAAAGCACTGACTTCCTACTGTAAGAAATCAGTGCTTGTTGCGGAAATACTATGCTGCTCCCATTCGGGCAAAAGTCCCTTTTGCGCAAAGCTTTTGCGCAAAAGGGCCAGTGTAGACAGCTCAGATTTGTTTTCCACAAAAAATCGCAAAAATGGCAAAAGCACTTTTTGCGGAAAAGCGTCTGTGCCAATCTAGATGCTCTGTTCTGAAAATGCTTTTAATGGAAAACTTTTCCGTTAAAAGCATTTCCGGAAAATCATGCCAATCTAAACGCAGCCCTAGTGTAGACCAGGGCTTGGTGATTACCACTGAGGTGGAATTCTCAAGGTGTCCTGGGCATGTGATTGTGAAAATATTTCCTGAGTAGTTTAATTGGTAAAAAGGAATGGGTAAATAAAAATTCACTGTTGGATTACACACTGCAGACAACATGAAGTAATCAAGACTGGAATGATGCTACTTAGTTTCACACATCAGGCCTGACTCTGTACAGTAACTGTAAAGATGACAGAAATTAATTGATAGGTCAGTGCAAACTACTAGGCGTTCTGCTATGACACAAACTGCCCTGCTGACAGACAGACAGAGACTAACACACACGACTCAGTAGACTTGCTAGGGTTGACAACATTGCACAAAAGTGCTGGAGTACACCAGCAAATCTGGACCTCTATCACAAAGGCTGCTTTTCTGTGCTCTGTGCTGTGCTTTTAACAGCTGCCTTTATCAGTTCGGCAGTGCTCCTTGCAAAACTGCTTTGCACAGTAAAGGCCTGTTGCTATGAACTACAGGGAGGGTTTGGCATTGATTTCAGTGGGAGCTGAATGGGACTTGAAATCCTTGCTTATTTCTGTGTGTTGCGCCTGATCCAAAGCTAACAGAAGTCAATGGAAAGATTCCCTTTGACTTAAGTGGACTTAGAGAGATGCGGGCCTGGTTCAAACTTTCTGGAGTTTACGCCTATGCCTTGCTTTCAGGGCCATCCCTACCGTGTAGGGCACCGAATTGTCCCAAATTTCATGGTGCCCTATGAAGCTGTGTGCTGCCTATGAGCTCCGGCCGCCCCCCTGCACCATTTCCTCCCACCCCAGCACTGATCCTGCAGCCTCCCAGTTGTCGTCCTCCCCCCCCCCCCCCCC
>JANRFK010006688.1:27040895-27067590 GCA_030068395.1 Apalone spinifera
ATCGAGCCGTTGATCACTACCCACTGGGCCCGGCCTTCTAGCCAGCTTTCTATCTATCTTATCATCTATTTATCCAATCCACATTCCCTTAACTTGCTGGCAAGAATATTGTGGGAGACCGTATCAAAAGCCTTGCTAAAGTCAAGGTATATCACATCCGCTGACTTTCCCATGTCCACAGAACCAGTTACCTCATCATAGAAGCTGAAGGTCCTGAACTACTGAGTGAAGCTCACTTCTCAGGCTGACCCTGGATGGGGTAGAATGCAGGCTACTCAAGTTCTCTGGGTGGTAGCTCCTTCTCAGGAACACACTGGAGTCTTGAGACCCTCAAGCAGATATAGAAAGACTTTTGAGGACTGAAGTGCAGTGGACCAGGCTTGTAGAATGGGCTGCTTTTCAGTTGACAGGCTGGTGAGTTAACCACCTCTCTCCAGATAGCTTGGCCATCCATGTGGCCACCTCAGACCCTGAAGCTCTGCAGGCCCTGGTTCAAACTTTGTGCAGTTTACTCCTATGCCTTGTTTCCAGGGCCAGCCCTGCCAATAGGCAACACACACAGCCACATAGGGCACCACAAAATCTGGGGCACCAAATTTCCTCATGGAAACCTCCCAGGAAGCCGAGAAAATCTGTGGAGAAAAAACTATTCCACGATCCAGGGATATCCTTGAACACAAGCCTCACGTGACTGACGGAGGCGTGACCCTGTGGACACAGCTGCTGGTGAACACTATGTCTGAGAGCTCTTCTCCTGGCACAGGCCTACATGGCTTTGGATCCATCACTGGAAAAGAGCATCTTGAGAGAGGCGGGAGGGGAATTCAAAATGTTGACAAATTGCTCTTTAAAGGCACAAAGGAATTGTCCATGTCTTGTAAATAAGAAAGTATTACCTAATATTTTGGAAGACATCAGCACAGGCTTTCAGCCTAGCAAGAGCCCCTAAAAACAGGGACTCCCCAGGAAGATCTGAAAGAACTTTGCTTCTAGCAGAACATCTCCGTTTGTTGATATAGACAGTCACCTTAGTGGGGCACCAAGGCTTTGTCTACACGATGACTTTTTCCACAAGAGGCAATGCAAATGAAGGGCGGATTAGCATTTTCCCGTGTTTCCTTTGCATATTCTCTTCCGTTCCGTTTTTGTGCTAGGGGTTCTTGCGCATAAACAGACAGTGTGGCTGTTATGCGCAAAAAACCCTTTTTCTGCAAGATCCTTCTGTCTCTTCAGGACAGGCATAAGGTTCTTGAGGAAAAAGTGGTTTTTGTGCAAAACGACCATGGCCACACTGCCTGTTTTTGCGCAAAATCCCCTAGCGCAAAAATGGAATGTAAGAGAGTATGCAAATGAAGCACGGGCAAATGCTAATCCGTGCTTCATTTGCATTGCCTCTTGCGGAAAAAGTCATAGTGTAGAAAAAGCCCAGGTGCCTGCTTGTATCTACAACCACTCAGGTGGATAACTGTTGGCTTTGGAAATGTCTCCTTCCTCACACTACAATTATTGCAATTCCAAAACGTGTGTGAGAGGAAAGCTGTATGTCTAGAGTCAGAAATAGGGGAGGTTTCCTGCCATTCAAAGTTATTTCTGCATAGGTCATCTTGCTACTTTTTCTTTTAGATGTCAGTATTTCTAGCAATCCCCATTAGAATAAATAAATAAAATGCCCATAAATACTGACCAGACCTTGCTTGTAAAATCTCTCTCCCAAATGTAGGCTTCCCATTTTATAAAAATAATCACTTAGGAGTGATTATTAGGTTATGGGACCAAATGAATAAATGCCAGGACTATACTAGGCGGACTTCCCAGCTTTGCCACCCTCCTGCAAGGTGACTATGTTGCCTCTCTGGCTATGTCTACACTGGCAGCTTCTTGTGCAAGAATTCTTTTGCGGAAGAGTTCTTGTGCAAAAACTCTTCCAGGAGAGCGTCTACACTGACATGTGTTTTTGCGCAAGAGATGTGCTTTTGCGCAAGAGCAGCCATGCCAGTGTAGACGCTCTCTTGTGCAAGAAAGCTCTGAGGGCCATTTTAACCATAGGGTTTTCTTGCACAAGAAATTCATGTTGCCTGTCTACACTGGCCTCTTGCGCAAGAACAGTTGCGCAAAAGGGCTTATTTCTGAGCGGGAGTTCTGGCGCAAGAAACCCTGATTTCATACATTAGAACATCAGTTTACTTGCGCAAGAACACTCAGCCAGTGTAGACAGGCAGCAAGTTTTTGCGCAAGAGCGGCTGCTTTTGCGCAAGATCGCGCCAGTGTAGACACAGCTTCTGTGTATATTTTCCCAACAGTAAAATGGGGGACAACAACTACTACTTCCTTTGTAAAGTATTTTAGGATCTATGGATGGAAAGTTCTATATGAGATTCCTTTTTATAATGATTATTCTTCTGCCTAATTATGTCTAAGGAGATGCTGCTGATACAATCATCCCGTTCTATCTTTTTTTTTTAATGGCAGCCACTGTGGTTTTACTTTTAAAAGCATCTTTAGTGTGCCGTAAATTCTATCTTTCCTATTTCCCTCTTCTCTGTTCTCTCTGTCCTATGTCAGACATAAATCTAGCAGCAAGTTAGGGCGACCAATGGCCAGGTTGGAGCTGAGGCCAAAAAAAGCAGCAGGTCAGGGCTGGCCTTATCATGAGGCGAATTGAGGCAGCCGCCTCAGGTGCCAGACTGTGGGGGGTGCCACTAGGACCCAGAGTGTAGAAAATTGTGTCTGCTGCTGGTGCATATGTATTCTCTCTGCTCTAGATGCACAGAGATGGTGGAGTGCTGTGCTGGAGGAAGGAGGGCTCAAGAGACATAACAGGCAGGCAATAGAAAAGGTGGCATGGGGGGTGTCATTTGAGCTCCCTGTCTCAGGTGCCAAAATGTTGTGGGCCGGTCCTGCAGCAGGTATTTGTCAGGAAGTATATAGCCATTCCAGGTGCCTGTTATAGCAGGAAACATGGTGAAGCACAAGCTTCTCCACTCCGGATCATGAAGCACAAATGCTATTCAAGCTCCTCGGACAAATAGTAGCTGTCTTCTGTGGGAAATATATTTATTTAGCCATAAGAATAGAGGCGGGCAATAATTTTTGATTGGGGGGGGAGGCGGATACGCCAAGATTTTGTTAAATGGTCATAGCCACACTCTCCTATGGAGGAGCTGTGGGGTCTAGGACGGAGATGAGGTGCAGAAGGGAGCTTGTGGTAGGAGACTGGGGTGCAGGAGAGGGTGTGGGGTCTGAGAGGGAGTTTGGGTGAAGGAAGGGGGCTGTGAACTGGGGCAGGGGATTGGGGTGTAGGGTCTGGTAGGGGGTATGTGTGCAGGAGAGGATTCTGGCCTGGGAGAGAGGTGTAGGAGGGGGGTTGAAGGTTGTGACCTGGCAGCAGGGGGGAGGAAGGTACAGAGGGTCTGGTTGTGTCCTGGGGCAGGGGATTGGGTGCAGGGTTCAGGAGGGGGTATAGATGCAGGAGGAGGATTTTGGCCATAGGTACATAACTGATGTTCTGGCTAAAAAGTGTCACATTGTGTGCACACAGAGTGAGAATATACTAGTGAATATCATACCTTTTAAAGATGTCCCATCCTTAGCCATTATGCATACTGTGATGAGGCATTAAAAGATACCAGTGACAATTATAACTCCTCTACTTACTGGGATTTAATCATGTGACTAGGCAATATGATCTAATGTAGGCAGTGCTTCTCATACGGAATTCTGTCCACTCCTGTGCATTGGAGTGTCATTCCTTAAATGATCAGATGACTCTCCTTGGAAGCAATATTATGCACAAAGGTGAAGGAGAGACCGAAACTAAGCGGAAGAGTGGGACACTCAAGGGGGAAGTGCAGTAGAGTCTTGATTATCCGACCTAAACGGGTCTGGAGGATAGTCGGATAGCAGAAATGTCGGATAAGATGAAAAATTATTTTAATACAGTAATTAATTTTATAAATTTGCCCTTTGTAATACATTGCAGGGTCCAGTTCCAAACCTCCTGAATCTCCTGCCTTGACCAGCCCTTGCATTTCTCCCCAAATGGGGGTAAGATCTGGGGTCTACCTTGCGGCGAGAGCACAGCCCATGCCCTGCACCACTCCATGTCCCCAGCAGTGATTTTCCAGAGCTGTGTGTGGATTGCCTGAGCCATGACGCAGGGCAAGGCACTCGCCACTTTCCCCCAAAACAGGAAAAAAGTGACATTGCCGAAGGCAAATTCTTCAGCCACAAGAGGGCACTGCAGACCTGCCAACCATAGCTCCCACCCAGCCCTGGAAAAGGGAAAGGGAAAACAAGGCCATTGTGGTGAAGCGTCCCTGAAGCACCTTCTTGTGACGTGACGGGCGGCATTTCAGGTAAACAAAGGTCGGATAATTGAGACTTTACTGTACTTTGTTAAGGATGGTAGGCAAGATTCCAAGTGCTTAGATACCATAGTGGTGAGGCCACACACAGGTAGAGTTCTTTTCATAAACATTGTAAAGATAAATGACTTGTAGGAAAGAAGAAATTAAACTTGGCTACATATGAAAATGGCACAGAGAAATTACATTAATTCATCATCATCATCTGGATAGTTTAGCCTTGTCCTCTTTGAGGGCCTGATACAGTTCCCACTGGAGTCAATGGAAAGGTGGTCACTGGTTTCAATGGGCATTGCATTTGGGGCTCAGGCCTGGTCTACAATGGAGCGGAAGGTGACCTAAGATATGCAAATCTAGCTATGTTAATTGTATAGCTGGAGTCAATGTATCTTAAAACAACATCCACACAGCAGGAGGCCGACAGAGGCACAGGCTCCCATCAGCCTCCCGTGCGCCTCACAGAATGCTCTGAGCATTCAATTTACAGCCTGCACCTGCTCCTCAGCCCGCCCTGAGCATTCGATTTACAGGGCTACACTAGATTTGCAAAACTGACCACTAGAAGATCGACTGCTGGAGGATCGATCTCGCTAGTGTAGACATGCCCTAAGGGAATAATATATTTCACTTCTATGATTTAGACTTCTATATATTCCTTTCATCCAAGGCCATTGAGCATTAATTAGTGAAGACTCGTGGTGACACCTTTGTGAGGATGACCAATATAATGGTTTATATCACCTTTTGTCCTTTAATAACAATTGATAATTCAGAAGAAAATCCTTCGTGGGGGGGGGGGGGGAATCATGTGCTTGGAAATGCAAATGGAGGACTGTGAAGCAGATGTGCACAGACTGCTGTGCCTAGACCCCATTTCAATGTCCCATTGTCTAATAGCCAACAGACACAGCAGCAGCATTTCACACTACCATGTGAATGCTCTGGAGTTTGAGAGGAACCTGGAGATTTTAATCTGCCCCAGCAGCAGCAGGGTGGGTAGGGTCATGAAGAAAATAAGCAACAAGTGACTGCTCAAGGAGGGAGAGGTTGACACATCTCTCTGGGAGTTCTGTGAGGAAGTGGAGGGTTTCTTTTGCTAAAAAGTGGAAAAAATAAGTATTTCAGTACCAGGGCTTCTCATTAGTGGGAGGCAGGCTGGCTTTGGCTTCCTTGTAGAAAAACAGTGGAGTGACTCCTTTCAGTTTTGTGCTGGGCTACATAATCAACACTGTGAGCAATCGGGTTCGGAATCAGGGTGAACTTGAGCTCAGGAAAATCTTTGGGGGGTGCTCCTCGTTTTCTGGATTATGAAGTGCGGAAAGAAGAAGGTGGCCCATAAGTTACTGATGTTCCATTATTGAATTATACATGCTTGCTCACATGTAAATCTGAGACGGAATAGGTTTTTAGAAAGGAAAGTTAGGAACTGCACGGTGCAGCTGTCTGTAAACTTGAATGTATAAATCATAAATGCGAGCATTGATTGCAAATGGCCACGATGGCAAAGAGTAAGGCTCACTTCCAAGTTCAGCAGTTAAAGGAAATGATCATATCTCCAAAGGAACAACTCCCAGCATCAACATAAAAATGAATCGGGACATCATTTAGAACTTTCATGATTCTTAATCCACAGACATTGTTTCTTGTTAAGGCAGAAGTTGCATGGTTGGATTACGCAATGGTATTAATACCATCTACAAAGAACATAGGATGGTTTTAATCTGTAGAGTCTATGACCTGGTTACCGAGGGGTTTTAATTGCCATCACAGCCAATTAGAAAGAATTGTATTGATTTACCCATGTGGATGGCTCAGATTTTTGGATTTTAAATTGAACATGAAGCGCCCAGATGTCTCAGCAATGGGCTCCATATGGTCACCGACTAAAATCCAACACTGTGTGCCCAACAACGGGAGTACTTTAGCAGACTGGAACATAGTATATTCAGGGCATGAAGCAAAACTTCTAAATAATGGAGTAGGCGAGACAGGTAACTGCTCTGGGGAAATGAGGCCAAGGAGAAGATTGAGGAGTTTGATCTTACTTTGGATAGCACTCCATGTGACTGAGTCCTGTACAAGGGGGAAACTTTGCCCTGATGCAGAAGGCCAGCATGTGACCTATGCATTACTTCAGTTCCCCTTAATCACTAAGTCGAACGTATTTTTGGTGTTGGCCCTCTACAATGAGATGGTCTTTACCCACAGAGCAAAATCCTGCAAGCTACTAAAAATCCCACTGAAGCCAATGGAAGCTGAGGGCATTTAGCACTTTGCAGAATCAGCTCCCTAGATAGTACAGTAATGGCTTTAGAAAAACCAGTTAGACTGATACTGGTGGAAGTTAGGTCTTCATCGTACGCGGCTGCAGACTCAACACAAACGAGTTTCAGCTACAGGTGGGGTGCGGCTTCCTGCTGCAATTTGTCATTTGATACCATTCGCAGACAGACAAAGGAACAATTTCTCCATGTACAACAGTGTCGTCTGCTTAAATATTTCTAAAGCTGCCATTATGGTTGTGTTAATAGAGAAGTATGCAAAGGAAACAGGTGCATAAATGTTTTGGGTGATGAACAAAGTGTGTGTGAGCGAGAGCACAACATAGCACAGCATATTGTCAAGGCTGTCCTGATGGGGAGAACTGGTCCGAATTCAGTATTGGTCTCTTGTCATGTCCACTTGTGTTCCTGGTGAGAACTCACCAGCAGAAAGTCAAGAGAAAAGGAAAAGACATTTATGAAATGGAGGCAGGGCATACGTGAAGTAGTCGCACCGCAAGCCAAAGTACACTTCGAGTCTCTGGCAAAGGTCCCAGCATGTGGGCTAGCGTTGTTATGCAGCCAGTTCACCTAGCTGCAGTTGTTTGTTGGCGTAATGCAACGCTGGTTCCTGTGGCTCCGGCGCTCCATTCCCAACTCAGCACAATGCCATTCTTCTGATCTCCATTACACGGAGCACCCAAAGTCTGGAAACTTTCTGTTTGCTACCTACAGAGCTGGCCAAAAATGGGATGAAATTTTCATTTTAAAAAGTGTCTTCATTTTTCCCTGCTCAAAAATATTTAATTTCTATGTATTTTCAACCAGCTAATAGCTCTCTAGGGAACAAACTGCTGCAAGAAAGTTGTGAAAGATGCAGGAGAAAGAGGGACAGAAGTGCGGAGGAAGCTCACATGTAAACACAGGAAGACAGCCTGCACAGAACAGGTAGTGGAATGGAGAGACTCAAAACAGAAGTGGAGGAGGAAAAAAGACAGAAGAATGATTATTTTGAGGCATTTGAAGTAGCACTATTCCATTTCTTTCTTGCTAGCTTCAATGGTCCTTTTCCTCTGACATCACTAGCAGGATAGAAGCAGCAGCTGAGGAGAGAACGGGGAGGAAAAAGCAAAAACAAAGTTACAGCTGGAATTTAACTCCTGATAGCAATGTCGAGGACACACTCCAGCTCAAGTCTGTGCAGATGCCACAACCAGCAATAAAATTGTCATTCACTCTGACTCTAAGGGAAAAGCTTGCCCCCTTTTGATTTCCCCCACCACACACACACACGCTTTTTATGGTTTATTCTTATAGTTTTTAATAAATGAAGACAAAAAAAGGCTAAAACAAATTCTTAGGACCACTCTGCCCCTTTTAGTAGTAACGTTGTCAAACGACGCATCTGTATCTGATGTAGTGCCATCTGTTTGGTGCCAATTAAGCTGACTTTTAATTAAGCCAGTTGTTTCCCAGCTGATGAAGTGCCTCAAACACCAGAGATCAGGCTTCCAGGCATATATTAAAAGTTCTAGAAGATTGTCTCATATAGTGGCCTCTGTGGACTTGAGCTGGGTCCCGTGCAGCTCGGTGGAATCCAGAGATGGCTATTAAATAAGTAGTGAGTTGTCTTTTGGGGGTTAGCTCTGTGCTGCACTTTCTGAGAGAAATGGCCCAGGCAGCACAGCCAAGGGGTGGCTTTCCACCTCACTTGCGCCCTCTGGGCTGTTACATTTGAGTTATTTTGGCTCTTGTAAGACCCTGCTAACACAGAGTACTTTGCAGGTATGTCTACTGGTGTCCCGGTCTGGCAATCTGCTCGTAGTGTGGATGCTGTTTATACCAGCAAAGCTGTAATGTTATAGCTTACTCCAGCACCCCCTAACAAAACAAGCTACAGGTTGCACCTCTATAAACCAGAATGCTCTGGTCCTTCCAGACCACAGATGTTCCAGGATCAGAGAGTCCTGGCATGCCACAGGGTCGGGGGGGAGGGAACCGGGGTATGGCTCAGCTGGGCTGCGGGGTTCAGGAGCCAGAGAGCCCCATGGGGCGGTAGGGCAGAGGGTGTGGTTGGCAGCAAGGGGGCCAGAAATGACCTCCCCTGGTTGAGCAAAATTCCTCACCTGGGACCAGTCAGGTCCTAAGGGTGCTGTCTGGGGAGGTCCAATCTGTATATTGGTAAAAGTACAGTTTTTTGACAGCATAATTGCATCTACACAAGTAGCTTCTGCCAGCACAGCTATGTCGGCTGGGGCTCACACTTCTTCCTACCCCCTGCCTGACCTAGCTATGCCGCCAGATGTCTGTAGTGGTGGCATTGCCTGACTTAGAGCAAGCCGGGAGATGCTCCAACATTTGATTAGCCCCTAATGAACAGCCTTACAGCCTGGAAAAGGCCGCCTGGAGCTGCTGCAGACAGTTGTGCCAGAGGAATTCTCCTCTGACCTAAAGTGTAGAATATAGGGTCTGGGAGGAGGGTATAAATGGGGCCCCACAGATACTTTGGCACAGGAAAGTATGTATCCCCCCATGACAAAAATATGAAAGCGACCTGCCAAGAAATACTGTTGCTGTTGTTTTGAGATGAACCAAAGAAATGTTACAAGAGTTTGCAGATAAAACCTTGCGAGCACCGCCACCTGCAGGTGAAGTGAGCATGTGGAAGAGATTTTGTGTGAGGTGTTCCAAAGGGGAGACGGTAACAAACTGTTTCTGTTCAGCTGAAGTCTAGACATCGCATTTTGGAGTGAAATTCAGTCCTATTTTCAAATAAGGCTTTTATATCCGGCATTGGGTCAGGGAGATTTTTCTCGTATGCCTCTTGCTGGTAAAGTGACTGGAAAGGTGACTTGGCAGCAGCTGTCTTTGTGGACTGGAGATCAGGTGGGGACTGAAGGTGACGTATGGCCCTGATAACCAGTCCTGCAAGCTGAGGAGATGTTTCGGCCTCCATTTCAGTGAGCTCCATCAAAAGGCACAGGAGGGGAGAGTCTCAAAATCACATGATCCTATGAATTTCATGCTACGCTAATGATGCAAAATTAGGGCCTGAATCCTAGCAGTGTGACTCCTCATGTGAGTACTCCTGCAGACACACTTCAGTGAGGATTGGGGGATCATACCACAAAACAGCTCCTATCCTAAACACACCCCAGCCTAGGTCGACTAGATTTTCCTCCCCTTCTGCACATAGTGGGGCAAGGCACAGGCTGATCATCAAAGGTAGGAGGATGGTTTTGAACCTTTGCTGTTTTGTATGCAGCCCTCCCTTGCAAGCCCTTACACACGAGTGTCCCTAGCTTGTGCAGTCCTTTTAATTTAGAGGGTCTGCTGATTGGGGGGAGTGGGAGGTATTGAGTTCTGTGGCAACAATTGAGCCCCTAACATTTTCCCTCCATGGGAATTAACCATGACAAGTAGGTCCAGTTATTTTTTTAAAATGTTATAAACAGATACTATACATGAAAACCCAGACAAACATCTGAATTAGTCTGAACCAAAAGGTCTATTGATATAACTTAATGAGTGTGAGTGTGTTTAAAATCAAGCCTGAGAATTAATACTAAATCCCAACTTCATACATTTCAAATGCTCTAATAGTTTTCTCTTCTTTCCTGCATCTTAAACAAACCAGCTAGGATGGTGTGTAACAGGGTGTTTGCAAAAGCGGCTGCTAATTAATTATGCAAATGAAGCATGGCAATATTCCATGCTGTGCTTCATTTGCATACACTTTTCCGGAAGAAGGCTATAGTGTAGCCGGAGCAATAGTGTTGTTCTGATGGCTTGTGCAATTCTAATTTACGCAATCGTTCATGGGATAGAAAGGACTGTCTCCCTGCCCATATGCCACAAATTAGAATGACAACTTCCTTGGTGGGTGTCCTCTTCTGCTGGGGTCTGTGCCAGTTAATCTATTTGATGTGCAATTTTTGCTCAGACCTAGATAACTGGAACAATAAAGCCCTCTTCGCCTGTACAACCCAGTCCTGTTTCGGAGGGCCTGAGGGAGACCAGCCTCTGCACTGGCCAGTCCCAAGTTCATTCCAGAACACAAAAGGCTGCTAGCCCTGCACTTACCAGCCCAAAGATGTTGGAAGGGACCTGGCCCCATCCCAGTCCCCACTGGGGATTGAGAGCAACATGTGTTATTTCTGAGGTCCTACCAAATTCACAGGCCATTTTAGTCAATTGCATGGTCTGGGGATTTTTAAAAATGTCATGATTTCAGCCACTTATATCTGAAAATTCATAGTGTTGTAATGATAAGGGTCTCGACCCAAAAAAGGAGGTGGGGAGAGGAGTGCAAGGCTGATGTAGAGGGAATGGCGGTATTGTTACCCTTACTTCTGTTCTGCTGCTGGTCATGATGCTACCTTCAGAGCTGGGCAGCTGGAGAGTGGTTGCTGCTAACTGGGAGCCCAGCTCTGAAGGCAGAGGCACTGCAAGCAGTGACACAGAAGCAAAAATGGCATGGTATGGTATTGCCAGCCTTACTTCTGCGCTGCTGCTTGCAGATCTGGATCCTTGGTCTTCTGAAGGCAGAGCAGAAGTAAGGGTGCCCCCCTAAAATAACCTTGTGACCTCTCTTTGGGGTCAAACTTCCCCCCCCTCCCCTCCCCAATTTGTGAAAGATGGGTCTCCTCCTGTGAAATCTGTAAAGACCAGACTTCATGGCAGGAGACCAGCTCTCGTGGTATATGACGCATTTTTCATGGCTGTGAATTTAGTAGGGCCCCAGTTATTTTCCTGCAAAAGGGAGAGTAATGCATCTGCCCCCAGCTGGTTCCCCTGGGAGCTCCAGGAGGTATGGTCTCACCCTGGAGGTATGATTTCACCCAGGACTTACCCTGGCACTATACCCCTTCTCAAGGCTCCCAAAGTGGACAAGTGCCTTAAAGCGCACGGATTTGGTGATTTATCTCCGATAAGGAACTGCAAACAGTCCAACCAGAAGAACAGGTGAAATTTGTGGAAGCAGTGAGTTGACACAAGTTCTTTGCTCAGTTACACTGAGCAAAGAACTTGCTTTCCAGCCCCTAATATACTTTGCTACTTTGCAAGCAAGTAATGAGAAATGCCACATGGGCCCGCGCAGTTGAGGCTAAGCGGAGATCAGCTGAGAGAAAAGGGAACATCTCCAAACTGCCATGAGGGCAGGGGACTGGACTGAATGACCTCTCGAGGTCCCTTCCAGTCCTAGTATTCTATGATTCTATGAAACCCTGAGTCTATATTCAATGCATGCATGTCAGAGCCTCCTGACTCCCCATAGCTCTAAACAAGAGATCCATCTAGTGGTGAATCATTTTAGAGCATTACCGTTCAGACCATTGGATGCCGTTCATTTGCATTCACCACCTACCCGATACCGTCCAAGAAGAAATCAACACACTCTATGGGCTGTATGTCTACAGATCCCTGCTCTTGGGGATGAGGGAGGGGGAAAGGTTGGAAACACTAGTGCTTTATTTCTGAATGCCGCTGCACAGTTGTTTTTCCACTCTCTAGCTCTGACCTGCTTTTGGGAGATCCTATCAGGGCTGGCCCATAACATTTTGGCACCTGAGGCGGGGAGCTCAAATGACACCCCATGTCCCCTCGCTTGGGCCAAAACTTTGAAAGGTCTCGTGTGCCTTCCTTCCTCCAGCACAGCACTCCACCATCTCTGTGCACCTAGAGCAGAGAGAATACATATGCACCAACAGCAGAAACAATTTTCTACACTTTGGGTCCTATTGGCACCCTCACACAGTCTGGCACCTGAGGCGGCTGCCTCAGTTCGCCTCATGGTAGGGCCGGCCCTGGATCATATTATTGATGTTGGATGACCCTTTATTCCTTGGAGGTGTAAACTTTATGGTTCACCCATTTGATAGAGCTGGCCAGTGTCCTAGAGCCTTTGGGAAGGAAAGTGCAGAACAGACAGTCCTTCATAGGTAGTGCTTTACTGCACTGCTACCACTACTAAACCCTGCCTTTCCATGCATGGCCACCACTGCTTAATTTGTGCCAGGGCTGAGCCCCGGCACCTCTAGGCCTAGCAGTTCATAGCTCTGGTGCCTCTGGGCTGGCTGCACCCGTTATGAATGTTTAAAAATATTGCTTGAGCCCTGAGGCGTGTCTCATTACAAACTGAGCACTGATAACAACGGTGCAACCCATTATCACAGGATTGCACATTGCATTTGCAAACACAAGGGGGGACCCGACAAAAAGCTTTCAAACAGGTAACCAAGTAGTCAGGGCTGCCAGCAGGGAAGGCAAAAGGGACAGATTAAAAGGGCCTGGGACGCTGGCTGCTGTGCTGGGCTGCAGCAACAGCCCTGAGTCCTTTAACTCCTCGCCGGAGCACTGCACGGTGCAGACCGCTGAGGGCTGATGCGGAGAGGTGTAGTATGGTCCAGGTGGTGCTGAAGCCTGGCTGCCACTAGCCCCGCCCCTTCGTCCTGAGGTCCTGCCCCTTCCTGGGCGCCCGGAACTGAGCCTCTCCTACTTTGCCCAGAGCCCAGCGAGTCTGTTGCTAGCCCGGTAAATAGCTCTCCCTCAGAGCCAGTGATCAGTGAAGAGATCAAAAGGCCCATAACCAAATACGGGCAGCGTTTTCAAAAGCAAGCTGCATTGGACTCACTTGATTCCCACTAACTCCAGGGTAATCCACTCAATGGAGATCCTCAACAGGTATAAGCTTCCTGGTCACTTGTCTGTGGGAGCCATGGCAATTTGTACCAGCAGAGGAAAACTGCCCATAGACTTCAAAGAGAGTAAAGTAAGGCCATTACCAGAATGTTCCCACCCTATGTGTCTTTCAGTCCCGTTGCCTTTGGTAACTGAAAATACAAAATGTAATGCCTGCTACAGGGGAAGGCACAAAACCAGCAAGGCACGGTGATGGGCTTTCATGGTTCTTAGAAGCAATTGCAGACTCCAGAAAAAAAAATCGCTAAGCAAAATACTAATTTACAGAAGTAGACAATGGTGAAGTTTTCATTACACTTAGGGTACGTCTACACACTTAGGGCTAAAGTTGAATTAAGCTACGCAACTTCAGCTACATCAATTGCGTAGCTGAAATTGAAATAGCTTAATTCGGCTTTTGGTGCTGTTTACACAGCAGGAAGTCGAAGGAAGAACACCCTTCCTTTGACTTCCCTTACTCTTCGTGAAATGAGGGTTACAGGAGTCAGAGGAAGAAGTCCTCCAGCTCAACATTAGTTCAAATGAAGGCTTGCAGTGTAGATGCACACCATGTTTTTTCAGAATAGCGTTAGTTATTCCGCAGTAACGCTGCTCTGTAGACATACCCTTAGTGCCGGGGGAAAAAACCTGTCTCTGCTTGTCTTAGAAACATAGCATCATTCGAGCCATGGATTGTCTTTCCTTCACTGACTTTGTTTATATTCCTCCTGTGATGTCCCCACCCTTCATTCGGTGGCTTGGCAGCACTGGCAAGGGAAGGCAGCCCGGTGCATTTGGGTGGGAATACTCAAGGACAATGAAAACACAGTAGTATCCAAATGCTCACAGTAGTCCAAGGTCAGCTATTGTTTCAAGTAAATATAAATAGCCACATGCAAGTGGTAAAGAAAACTAAGACTTAGTTTTTAATTACAGCGCCTTTTCCTTTTTTAGATCTGGGGTAAGGAAAGCAAAAGAAACTGTAATATGGTATAAAAGTAGGAAAGATACCAAAACTTTGGCTTCAGGAAAACCTGGCTTTATATATTAAAAAAAGAAAGTTCGGAACTTTTGTGTCTGTACTCAGTAGGCAGAACAGAAATTGCTAGACCTAAGCTGAGGAATCTGTCAAAAGTACAAATACAAATCTTGCATATCTTAGATAAGGGTTGGGAAACCTCAGACCCGGGGGCTGAATGTGGCCCTCGGCTTGCTTGGATCTAGTCCCTGAAGATCAGAGCTCAGGCCTCTTCCCTCCGCCCCTTCCCCCGCAGCCATCCCACTGCAAGGCTGGAGTACACAAAATCTACTAGATTGAGTAAGATGTGATGGCTCAGGACAATTATACTCATACCTCTTTTATGAAGGTAGACTGTGCCTAACAGACCCACAGACAGGGCAGTGTGAAGATGCTTTCAGCTCCACTATCTATGCTGTATTTCTTCTGTAGCAGGTGAGGAGAACTACAGAGAAAAATGTGAAGGCCTCAGATACTGTAATAATGGAATCGCATTCACATACTAAGTCTATGGGCAGCATGGCCTAGATGCTCAAAGATCTTTATACCCCTAAATTCTTGTGGGGCCCTGAGCCCATGTATTCATCAGAACATGTTTAGGTAAATCTAAATACAGTACAAGCTGTGTTATCTGGCCCTTTAATATCCAGACATTTTGGTTAACTGGTGAAATTCCAGTAGCCACCCGGCATCATTTTTCAACATGTTCCAGTCCTTGCACAAGTCAGATTTGTAAACTTACAGCAGTAAAAGTTTGTTCGTGTCATGCTTCTGTGTATAATTCCATTATCAGATATTATCTATCCCACCCTGCAACTATGGCTAGCATATGGTAAACATCCATGGACCATCGGTGTAACGCTCTAGTTACTAGACCATTTGGCTAACCAGCAACCCCCACTTCCCATGAATGCCAGATAACTAAGGTTGTACTATAAATCAGGCACTTTGCATCAGCATTGAATTGGCTAGGAAAAACCATAGTTCAGAGAGACTGTGACTTTGTACAAGTCATATCCCAGCAGTAATGTCCTGCAAAGAGAGAGTAAATCTTCTCTACACCCTGCGCCCGGAACCTTTATCTGCATCCACAGCAATGCTTACTTCTTTCCCACTAACATATTTATTGTTTCCAGAAACTGATTTGTGGAACCAAGTTTGGGTCTGATTTTGTTTGTTTGTGTTAATGAATAGGACACTGAGCTGAATAGTTAATTGGCCTTGTCTATGTCAAATGGTTGTGGAGACTGTATGTGGCCACTTGATGACTAGACTGCTGTGATCATGTGTTACAAAATATACCAGGGTGCAGTTAGCTTTCAGACTTCAAATTACAGTGAAATGCCTTAAAAATGCTGATTGCATTAATTAGACCATTATCTGCCATTGTATCTTCAGTGTACACTTTAGCTTATGTCTTTTCTCTCACAAGCCTATAAACTGAAAAGAGAGATAATTACTGCACATCTTTGCCTTTTAAGCTTCCTGACGAGATATTCTCTGCTTGAAATCAATGCCTGCCAACGTGGCCTGTGAAATTTCCTGAGGAAGTCGTTTAAATGGCGCTGTAAAAATGGGACAGATTTAGCAAGCAAGTGAAGTCTAATGTTGTTTCCAGAGACGCCTGGCATCAAAAGAAACAGAGGCCAGGGTGGGTTGGGAAGTTCGTGCAAACAGGACTTTAAACCCCCCACCCCACCCTTTGGCAGACGTGAGCCCTGGGATCTCCACTTACAATCATTGGAGAGGCTCTGGCACTGCTGCTGTGCAGTAGCCTACATGGAGAACATCACAGGGTGGAGACAGAAGGACCAGGATGTCCAGTGAAAAGTAAAGTCTCCTCTAACCCTGGAAAGGAATTCTATTTGGATAAAGGGACCAGTAATTCGCCCCTCCACCCCCCCAACGCTGTTCATCTTCTGTTTCATGGTAGCACCTCTACTTTGAACGCCTCTCAGCTACCAGGCCTGCCTGACCCCCTGCTACATACTGTGTGACAGAAGCCACTGGAGACAAAGACTATTGGCCCTTGTTGTGTGATGGACAGACCCTTCTTTAGCCCTCACCGAGTGTGAGGCCAGGCAATAAAATCAGTCTCATTCTGGCATGCCTGTGCGATGCCCTTCTCCCTTTCTGGGATGGACATTAGGAGAAGCTCTATGGAGGTTAGGGGTCTCAGTGGGAGGGATGGAGAAGGGCACTACTATGCCCCATGAGACGACTCACCAAGGGCCTGCATGGAGATCCTATCGGGGGACGGTACATAGTGTGATGATTTGAAGAACTCAGGCTCGCTGGGACTGCCCAGTATGTATAGGCAGTGGGTATAAGAGGCAAGGGGAGGTAATGCCTTCCCTGGGTCTTAGTGTTCCACTTTTTCCCTCTTCCAATCCCTATTCTGATGGTTCCTAAAAGCTCCCACAACAGGCTGTTGCAGCTTGCAGACTGGTGACTTAAAAGTGAACAGCGTTCCAGCTGGTCAGACCTATTAGCATAATGTTGAACCTGTGAAAGAGCCGTTAAGTGGTAAATACTTTCATTAACAGGCATGAGCTAACACTGAATTTATTGATTAAAAACAGTTGTGCATTACTATGTCTACAGGAGCTTAGCTTAAAAATTGCTTTAAATATTTCATTAGTTTGATGCTGAAGATTATGAAATCACATCTCTAAAAAAATCCTTGCATAGATTTTTAGATGCACAATCTGAGTATTCAGCGTTAGCCTTAAATGCTTGGAGCTTCAGATATATAGTTTTTTATAAATTCTTCAAAAGACCACCCTAATCTAAAATACACATTTTAATTTTAATCACTATGGTACAAAAACTTGGTTCCAAAGTCTTCCTGTCCTTTCTATCCATCCCTATTCTTTCCCCATACCTCCTGTTGAAGAGAGCCCTTAAAAGGACAAGAGTCCTTTTCTTCCATATCTGGATAAATGAGTTTCACTTTTACTTTTGACTATTTGATTAACTAGTCTTAAGAGTACCTTAATAAAACCCTTTGTTATGCCTAAAATCTTTGGAAACCTATTTTAATATAAACATAGGTTGAAATTTCATATATATGTCTTGTTATGAAAACCACACCAATAAATTGTTCCCTTTTTCTAAAAGCAGTGAAGTTTGTTATGAACATACTAAACCACTCTGACCAACTAATTTAATGTCTTTGTTTCAGTGAGTTTACCTACATAGTAATCTGGAATGATTACTTTATGAAGAAGGCTTAAGAATATATTTAAAATAAAACAATCATCTCAGAAATACTGATGAAGAAAACGTAAAACAGAGAAGGGCTGCATCATGTATTCTATAATGTTATGTAACCCCCTTTTTCCTCCCCAGGTTACTCGGGAGCAGGTCACACTCACAGGTGTGCCTGGGCACCTGATGTTTTAACCCAAAAGGAGATCCTGAGCACCCCAGTAGTGATGGTGTTTAATTTGGGGAAAAACCCTTTCCACCCCTTGCTTCAGTCCCTTGCTCGTAATGAATGTACAATGGCGGTGCCTCCACCTGGCTGGCCTTGTACACACTTACTGGTGTGCCTTGAGAACCTCCAGGAACATACTCATTCCAACTCTAATCTGGATCTAATTCCAGAACAACTACAAATCATATACATCTAATAGAATACTTTAAAATAAACAATCTTTACTTAACTTAAATAAACAGGGATTAACAGATTAGCAATGAATAGCATTAACAAAACACACAACAATAATCGAAGCTTATATGGCTAACATTTGTAATGACAACAGTGATCCCACCCCAGAGTGTGCACACCCTAGACTCACAGTCCCAGATTCTTGCTTGCGTGGGCGCGCTGATGAACTGCAGCTGTAGTGGAGATTTGGTCCAAGCTAGACAGCAGCTGTGTTCCAGGTAGCACTTTCCCAATAAGGCCCAAAACTTACTGCCTCATGCTGTGCCTATCGGAAGCAGCCTGCTAGATCCCAGTTCCAACAGGCATCTAGTCCCGGTCTGTAGCTGCACTCCAACAGCCCCTGGACTGGAGCAAACTCCTCCCTAGCAGTCTGGCTCTCCTTCGGTTCCAAACTCCAGGGCAGAGTCCCAGACTGCTAGGCCTCTTTCTTCACGCACGCAGCAGAGCCTTTCTCCCATACAAGAGTCACTTCCTTCCTGTTTTTCCCAAGGGCTCATGGGAATTGTAGTCTGGATTGCAGCATACAGGGTCTTTCCAGAAAAAACAGATCCCTTTACTTAGGGGACTACAGTTATATGTGGTAGGACCGCTGACTTGCCTTTACTACGAATATTTTGCAAATAAATATCTCACAAACTTCAGGGTATATTTAAAAAAAACCCGTGACTGACATTTTTTATACCTACATTTAGTGCTTTTAAATAAATAGCTTCTGCATATCCAGTCTTCACAATCTGGCGCGCAGGGGAAAACATGCTTCATTTTCTTTAGAAAACACTCTTCTAAAATTTCTATCTCCAAATGTCATTTGCAACATTTCGGTTCAGGGATTTGGCTGGAAGGGGTGAGCAGAGAGGTGAGAGAGACAGTGAGGAGTGGGCGGGGCCTGGGCAGAACAGGGGTGGATTATGGGTGGGATTACAGGCTGGGGATCTTGCATCTCCAAGCAACAGCTTCACCCACCACCCATGCCCATACAGCAGAGTAAAATATACTGTCTTTTGATGAGCCTCTGCTCCCAGGGAACGTGGGACGCTGCCACTGCCTCTGGTGGTTCCCTGCCAGCTTCCTTTCCACACAGAGGGAGTCGGCTCGTTTCATTTGCACCCCCTGTATGCCGGATTTAATTTTTAGGGAGACAGGCAACACTCCTTCCCTTCCACATGCTGAGGCCAGGGAGGGTCCCATCCCAGGAAATCTAGTTGGAGCCTGAGGAGCCAAATCCTGCAGTCCTGATTCAGACCAAGCTCCCATTAATATCACTGAGACCAGATAGTCAGACATGGCCATTGGTAGTGTGTGCGATGCTACAGAGCGGTCTGTCTCAGAGCCAGGAGTAGGAATAAGGGGCCACATAGATCACACTTCCTTCCCAGTAATACCATCTGAGGAGCTGTCCCCTCATCTTATAGAATCATAGAGCTGGAAGAGACCTCAGGAGGTGACCAAGTCCAGCCCCCTGCCCAAGGCAGGACCAATCCCAACTAAATCAACCCGGCCAGGGCTTTGTCAAGCTGAGACTTAAAAACCTTAAGAGCATTTAAACGTCTCCTTTCCCCATCTTTTCATTTCCACAGCCAAATGCTGTCAATGTTTACCTGAAACACTCCCTTTCATAACCCTCTTTGCAGTTCCCTGTGCAGCTCTGATGCTGAAGGCCATGTTATGAACTAATCCGTTATTGAAAGTAGATGTTAACTGTGTTCTGGCAACTCTCTCATTTACTCATATTTACTGAGAATGCAGTACATAAATAAGCATCTATATTTAGGAAGTGGTGCATGAGAAGAAGCATTCTGCATTGAATGGGACATTTGCAGTGAAGCGTGAAGCGATTAGAGAATAAACATTGGTATAAGGGGTGGAAAAGAATAAGATCACCGGAACTTTCCGCATGACCGCTACAGTGGGAAAGGCTGCTGTGTCTTCGCAGGCAGTGAACTCCAGGAGAGAAGAAAAGGTATTTCTCTCTTAATCTGTTTCAATCCAGTTCTAAAAAGGAAGAGGCTGGCTGGTAGCGCACAATCTTACAGTAGTCTCTTGAGCATTGCTCCTCACACACATGATTTCAGAATAATATACATTCAATAAGGTACTTAAAACCATGCATTTCATTGTCACAAATTTCTAGGAGCTCAGTAATTCTGTTTTGGCAGATTAATTTGGCAGTGCCACATAATGATTTCTCCAGAGAATCATTAGAGCCTATTCATTTCCCTTTTTTACTTAAAATGTAGAAGTCTAAAGAAAATTAAATGATTTCTCAGAATAAAAAATCAAGATTCAACAAAAGAGCTTTTATTAAATTGAGAAGTGCCTTCTTCAGGTGGTGTCAGTGGGAATTTGTCAGTTTTTCTCCCCCTACTACAATACAGTCTGCAAAGTCTTGATGAATGACCGAGGTGAGGAATTTGGTATTCAGGTGTCTCTTGCTTCCTCCATGAATTACTTTCTAAAGCTCCATTATTCAAAGCTTTTTTAAAAAATCCATTGAAAGTCAGTATTTTTAATATTTGATTTTAATTTATCTAACATTGAAAACGTAATTTCATAGGCCAAGTCATTGAATAGTTGAAGTCATTGGCACTTTCCAAGGAGAACTGGATTTGGGTTCTTATTTCTTAACCTATGGGTTGTATAATATTTAACGCATTACACTACCAGGAAGGAGGGGGGAAAGGGGAGAAGCAGCAGCAGCAGCAGCAGCAGCAGCAGAAGAAGAAGAGATAGAGCCCATACTAAAGCCCAGATATGATTTAAAGTTTGTGACCTCAGACCCTTCTCAACAATAAATACAATTAATTGAAAATCAGTTTATTATAAGCGTTTCAAAACAATACTGAGCCACTAACTTCAATGCTAACACACTGCCATTTTCACCTAGGCTCCTGATATTTACAATCCTAGCAATCTGCTGTGTAAATATCTCTGTGTAGGAGATTTGTTAGCTGGCCTTTTCCACTACTTACTGAATAACTCAACAGTTGCTTTGGTTTCAAGCTATATGGAATGCTTAGCAAGGGCCAGGTTTTGAATCCCATCTCTGGTGAAGGTACGCACATAGACGGTCCCACTTGAGTCAATGGAATAACGTGCGTAAGCAATTGCTCGCTATTCGGAGTAAGGGCTCTATGATGTGGATTTTTGAATGGTGAAGTATTTTACCAGTGGTAAAGATTTCTTTTGCTACAAAAATGTAGCAAAGTGAAAATTAAATACATTTTAGCAAAGGTGCTGGAAAGAGAGAGAGTTGTATGGGGTGGGAGAAATGTATGATGGTCAAGTCTGATGCCTTCATGACAACTGGCTAATTTTCTAAGTGCTGTGTAGCTATTTTTATCAACATTTTTTTTAAGAGACCAACCGATCTGAGAGTAGTATCTTCCCACGAAAAACTGGGCTTATTCCAAACACATGGATTTGAGAGTGAGGGAAATAAATCTTTTCCAAAAAGTGGCCACCTTGCATCTCGGTTGACATGCCCCGTTTGTGCCTGAGGCCGGGACTTGTCTGGAATGCCTTGCTTGATTGGTGTTTTGTCACAGTCATGGCACCTTGTTGGTGAGTGGAGTTCTAGACTAGCGGGAGTTGTGCTGCGCACATCCAAGTAGTTCTAATTGGCGTCACAATTTGTTGTTGAAAAAGCCACTTCCATGGCAGAGACTACAGCTCTGTGTGTGTGTGTGTGTGTGTACGTGCGTACACTTCAAGATCTGAATCAAGGGGGTGGTCCAAATGCAGCCCTTTCAAGCTCTGGGTTGTGTCTGGCCAGCTTCCCTGAGTTTTATTACAAGGGGGAAATTCCTGCAGACTACACGCTCCAGAAGGCATTTGCCCCCCACCTTGATCCCAGCGGACTACACTTCTGTGTCAAATCATGCCTGCTTCAATCTGCTTCTTTCCCTCGGGACTCCTGGCAACCCACCCTGGTGATCGTGAGCTGGCAGTTTGTTCCCCCTTGAGCAATATTACCCCCATTCAGAGGCCTGTCTTTTCTAATGGAGGCCTGTCCCTTATGCACAACTGTTGTCACTGCTGCTTTGTGGAAGTAAAACTACAGACACACACTGGGACTGTGCATCTATTAGACTGCACAACAGACACATCAAACTAGCAATGTAATCAGTCATTTGGATTACTGGTGCAGGTGCAACTAGAGCCCACCAGAGGGAGCAAGGTAAATGAGTTGCTACACCTGGGATGCAGCTGCTTACCTCTGTCTAATCTATTGGTGTCTGACGGAGCATGGAGGATTCACGTAGTTTACTTTTCAGGGTGGTAAGGTATGATTTACAAGAGGCCTGGAACGGTGGGCCTGATAAACCTTTAGAGGCCCTACCTGGTGTCTTCATTGCACAGTTCAGCCAGGTGCTACTTAGGTGGAGTGTCCACATTGTAAAACCCTACTTGCGTTACTGGATCCTCATTATTTCTGCATTTGTCTGTGCCCTTCCTGGGACGTATCCCATGGTGCTTTGTACTGAGATGGTCGATGGTGTCAATTATAGGCATTGGAACTAGGGGTGCAGCTCATGGTCCCCTGAATGCCTCCCCACACACTGGGGGCTCTACGCCTGGGGACCCAGCTGCCACTTCGCCATCCGGGGGCTCTGCTGCTGGCTCCGCACCCAGTGTCCTGGCTGCTGCCTTGTGTGCACTGGGTCCTGGCTGCTGCCCTGTGTGCACTGGGTCCTGGCTGCTGGCCCTGAACACCAGAGCTTTGGTCCTGACTTCAGCTGGGGGAGGACAGCGCTAAGAGAGAGATGTCAGCACCTCTACTCTTAAAAATGTTCCCATGCCACTGATTATAGTAGAACTAGTGCTTCCTTTGGTGGGTGGAGAGAGGATTGTGGGAAGGGCACTGGAGGACTATTAGCACTTGAGTGATTTTTTTTTCTTTTTTATGATTGTGTCCTAGTTACTGGGCAGGGAGGGGGGAGGAAGAGGGTGGTAAAAGCCCAAATTAAATCAGTGCCTAGCTTAAACCTGTACTCCCAAACCTGCCATGCTAAATATATTGGTTGTCATTCTGAGGAAGTGAAGAATGGTTAGAGCTTCCATTTTTACATTGGTGGTCTCATGGTCTCCTTGGGAATTATGTGAGCTTCTCGAATATTTCAGTTAGTGAAGACTACACTTGAGGCATATAGTCCTTGCTATTAATAATGGTGGTTTAGAAGAACAGCACTGCTGCATTTCCTCATGAGTTTTCAGCAGACCATTATCTTGAGGAAAGATTCAGTTGTAGCTGGCTTCCATCTCAGTGAGTAGCTGAATCAAAGCATCAGAGCGAAGCTGAAAAGTGTGAATTTACTAATCCTTTTCTGAACTCTGCATCTTGAGCCCATCTCTCATTTATATTCACTTGTGTTGCCACAAATGAGCTTGAAATAAGGCCAGCTAGAGCTTTTTCCTAACTGGTGCCAAACACTACAGTTTCCTGAAGGCTGTTGTGCATGTTAAACATTTCTAGCATATTTATTCTTCTTTCGAAGGAATCTGTTTTTTCCCAGCCTTGCTCATGATGTAGCCTTGGTATTGTTTTAAAGGAACCAAAAGGCCATGTGTATTTGTCCTTTCTGTAAATACTGCCATTTCTGTTAAGAACCACGGCCTGTTTGTTTTGATCATTTTTCCATGTGTCGGGGGTCATCCTTGCTGCAAGCCGCAGATCACGTACAGTGCAGTAAAATATGATTTGCTTGATTTTTATAGGGAACATGTAGACAATAGCAGTGTTTCTAAATAATAAATTCTGGGGGCGGAGAGGGGAGTGTTTTTAACAGACAAACTTCTATCGCAAATTAACAATTTGTAATACAGTTTGAACTTCTCTAGTCTGGCAACCTCGGGACTCTCCGGTGCCAAACTAGAGAATTTGCCGAACCATGGGAGGTCAATATTGTCTAGTAGCATTAGCAACACTTCCACTGCTTACTGGGTTTTTAGAAGACAAATAGGAGTAAATTAGAGCTAAATAACAGCACAGAACACTCAGAGCCAGGACTGGTGGCTGTAAACAAACTTTATGGGACTGCAGGGAACTTTGCCACACTCATTATAAGTGGACATCCATATAACTAAAATCATGCTGGACCATGGATGATGCCAGACCAAAGAGTGCTGAACTAGAGAGGTTCAACCTGTACAACTTGTATTATTACATACTTTCTTGAGCCCTCATCTTTCACCATTAAAGTCATTGGGGCCTCTGCAATGGGTTTCTAATGGTATGGGAGGCCCTTGGTGAGGAGTGGACTTCCCAAATAAATTGCAGTTAGAGCGGCAAATTCATGCTCAACTTACATGTCCCATTGAAGTCATTGGGACTGCTGCTGTGGATAGGTGAGCAGGCTTTGACCCTAACATTGTATTCACATTCCCAAAGATCCACCTTATGCATTGTAATTATGCTGTAATGGTTGTCCAGAAAGTGGCTGAGAGAGCAAAAGAGGTCTTCTCCTCCTGGGATGCCTGAAATCAGTCTGCCTCAGAATTAAGTCAGATAGGACTAACATTAACAGAAATGAAAATGTAATCAGATACAATCGGACTTACACTATCATACTCCAGTCTCAAGATCAAGTAGGATGCTCGAAGATGTAGTACTTTTGGAGAGAGAGTGTCTTGTACACTTTGGTGGCACATCTGTTGTTTCCCATTCTTTTGAGAAGAGATGTTAAACTTTAGCATATAGGTTCATGAGCTTTCAGGGGTAAGACCCACTTCATCAGATGAGATGGAATGGAAATAACAAAATCCAAGATATATAAACAGCAAACGTTATATTTTAAAAATGAAAATAAAAATGTAAACTAAAAAGCCAGCAACTCTTATTTTAAATTTTTATTTTAATTTTTAAAATATAACTTTTGCTGTTATATAAATGTTATTTCCACTCCAGCTCACGTGATGAAGTGGGTCTTGCCCATGAAAACTCATGATCCTATATATATTTTTGTTAGTCTTGAAGGGGCCACAGGACTACTCGTTGTTTTTAAAGTTACAGACTAACACGGCTACCCCTCTGAGACTTTTTCTCTAGCATATTTATTCTTCTTTCAAAGGACTCTGTTTTTTTTCTCCCCAGCCTTGATCATGATGCAGCCTTGGTATTGTTTTAAAGGAATTGAAAGGCCATGTGTATTTATCCTTTCTGTGGATACTGCCTTTTCTGTTAAGAACCACAGCTTGTTTGTTTTGATCATTTTTCCATATGTCTGGGGTCATCCTTGCTGCAAGCTGCAGATCACGTACAGTGAAGTAAAAATTTATGTGCTTAATTTTATAGGGAATATGTAGGACTTAAGAGTCAAAATCCATTTGAGAGTCAATGAAATTTAGACTTCTAGGTCTCCTGAAAATAATAGGCTCCTAAATAAGAACATAGAACATAAGAACAGCCATACTGCGTTAGACCAAAAGTTCATCTAGCCCAGTATCTTATTTTCTAACAGTGGCCAATGCCAGATGCCCCTGAGGGAGTGAACAGAACAGGTAATCATCAAGTGATCCCTCCCCTGTCACCCATTTCCAGCCTCTGACAAACAGAGACTAGGGACACCTTTCCTACCCATGCTGGCTAAGAGCCATTGATGAACCTAAGCTCCATGAATTTAGTTATTTTTTGAATCCTGTTAAAGCCCTGATCTTTACAGCATCTTCTGGCAAGGAGTTCCACAGGATGACAGTGCACTGCATGAAGAAAAACTTCCTTTTGTTTGTTTTAAACCTGCTACCTATTAATTTTGCTTGGTGACCCCTACTTCTTATGTTATGGCTTTGCAGTGCTGAATGTAGCAGCGCCTAACTATCATTAAAAATCTGACCTGAAGTGTATATGTCACTTGAAAACAGACTCTTGTCTCTTTTAGGCACTTTTTTTGAAAATTTTACCCATTATCTCTGTGTGTGTGTGTATAATCAGACATTTGTTGTTGCATTCCTTATGTTTAATTTATCGAAGTTTCAATGGACTTGTCTCCCAAGGATCTATGCTGGTTTAAATTCCTGCTTAGGAACTGCCATTATTTTTCCCTTTGCTATGCAAACTTTTGCAAGGATTTGGGCTTTTGTGAGGTCCCCTCTCTAGCACTGAGCCCACCTAATGACTGCTTAGGGAAAGAACTCCTGCTGACCATCCGTTCAGGGTCAGAACTATAGCTGGTGTCATTTGGCATACCTCTCCAGACGTCAATGGAACTGGGCCAATTTATACCAGCTGAGCATCTGGTCTTTAGTTTGGAAAATGTATTAACTTTCCATTTGACTGGGACTGTCTTCATCAAGGAGTTTCCTGAGGAAACCACTTGTAGAGACTTCATTTGAATGCTGTGCAAAATATGGATGAGGGAAGGGGGAATCTTGTGACTTGGATTTTGAGAAGCACCTAAAGGAGTTCAGCCAAGGTATTTAGGAGGAATGTCAATTAATCACAGTTAGCTCACATGATGAGCTAAAAAAAAGTAATCGTGATTAAATAATAAATTGTGATAATTGCACTTTTTAAACAATAGAATACCAACTGAAATTTATTCAACAGTTTTGGATGTTTTTCTAAGTTTTCAAATATATTGATTTCAACTGCAAGACAGAATACCAAATGCACAGCGCTCACTTTATATTCTTTTTATCTATCTGTCTGTCTATTAGGGTATGTCTACACTAGCCCCCTAGTTCGATCTAGGGAGGCTAATGA
>JANRFK010006688.1:27068313-27081311 GCA_030068395.1 Apalone spinifera
CCCCCCCCCCCCCCCGCATTCCCTCCCTCCCCTTATTTCTCCCACCTACTCCATGAAGCCTGCTCTCAGCTCAGGAAGCTAGAGGAGCATGCTGGGTTTCCTCACAGGAAACTGAAGGCAAACCACGCTGCTGTAATCAGATTGCTATAATCAGACCTCTCTTCTCCCATACTTACTGCATGTTCCACATGCCCCCCCCAGCCATGTATTACTCCCTCCCTCCTTCCCCTTTATGCCCTCTTCTGTACCAGCATGCTCATTGTCTAGAACAGGGAGCTGCTTCTGCTGAGGGAGTGTCCCTCCCCAGCCAGGAAGCTCTCTGCCTGGCAGCCCTAAATCTCAGGGTGGGGTTCAATTAGCAGTTGCTTGGCCACCCTGCTGCACAGCTTACAGGAAATTTAGCCCCTAAACCCCAGCCTCCTGCACCTCACCCACATCCCCATTCCCTGAAGGCAATGCTGGATAAGTCTGCTAGTTATAAATATTTTCACTGTAAAAAGAAAAACAAAACAATGCAAGTCCACTCAGTCCTACTTCTTGTTCAGCCAGTCGCAAAGACAAACACATTTTTATATTCATGGCAGATAATGCTGCCTACTTCTATTTATAATGCCACTAATAAGTGGGAAAAGATGTTTGCATGGGACTCTTGTAGCAGGCATTGCAAGATGTGTACATGACAGACATGCTAAACATTCCTATGTCCCATCATGTTTCAGCCACCATTTCAGAGGACATGCTTCCAAGATGACCATGCTCATTTATGAAAAATGTGTTATTAAATTTGTGACTGAATTTCTTGGAGGAGAATTGTATGTCTCCTGCCCTGTTTTACCTGCATTCTGCCATATATTTTATATTCTAGCAGTTTCAGGTGATGACATAGCACATGCTCATTTTAAGAACACCTTCACAGCAGATTTGACAACTTGCAAAGAAGGTACCCATGAAAGATTTCTAAAGATAGCTACAGCACTTGACCCGAGGTTTAAGAATCTGAAGTGCCTTCCAAAATCTGAGAGGTACAAGGTGTGACACATGCTTCCAGAAGTCTTAAAAGAGCAGCACTCCAATGAGGAAACTACAAAATTTGAACTACCAAAAAAGTCAATCTTTTGCTGATGGCATTTGACTCAGATGATAAAAAATATACATGTGTTGGTCTATGTTAGTTTGAAATATCATGCAGAACCTGTCATCAGCTTGGATGCATGTTTTCTGGAATGGTGGTTGAAGCATGAAGGGACATAGGAATCTTTAGTGCATCTGGTATGTAAATATCTTGTGACACCAGGTACAGCAGTGCTATGCGAACGCCTGTGAACAAGAAGCAGACAGCATTATCTCCTGCAAATGTAAACGAACTTGTTTGTCTGAGCAGTTGGCTGAACAAGAAATAGGACTGAATGGACTTGTAGGCTCTTAAATTTTACATTGTTTTATTTTGAATGCAGCTTTTTGTACATAATTCTACATGTTTAAGTTCAACTTTCATGATAAAAAGATTGCACTGCAGTACTTGTATTAGGTGAACTGAAAAAAATACTATTTCTTTTGCTAATTTAAAAATACTATTTTCTTTTTTTACAGTGCGAATATTTGTAATAAAAATATAAACTGAGCATTGTATACTTTGTATTCTGTATTATTTCTAATCAATATATTTGAAAATAGAGAAAACATCCAAAAGTATTTACTTAAGTGGTATCCTCTTATTGTTTAACAGTGCAATTAACCATGATTTTTTTTAATTACTTGATAGCCATAGTATTTAGGTACCTTCAGAGGCAGATAGGCACTTCTGAAATCCCACTGGACTGTTAAGTGGCTTTGAAATCTGGCCCTTGGAGTCTAGCTCCCACTGACATTCAAACTCCCTTGGATGCTTTAGAAAATGTACCCCTGTGTCTTTCAGTCAAACATTCCAGCTAAATATAACCCTCAGTCAAGGGTTATGTCAGTGGAGCTGGAAAGAATTTCAGGTACTGCTGAACAGACACTGCAACGTAGCTGCTGTTCTGTGGCTCTTGCCGCTCCCACGTTATGCAATGGATATGACTATGGTCAGAGTCGGATTAAGTGGGGGGCTAGCCGGGCAGCTGCCCAGGGCACCAACCTATGGGGGTGCCTGATGGCAGCTGTAAGGGGCGTCATATGCCTGGCCTTGCAGCACCCCTTAGAGCTGCCATCAGGCCCGCGCGGCCCCTGGCGTGAGGCACCTGATGGCAGCTCTAAGGGGCGCTATGTGGCCCCCGGCCTTGGGCATGCGGCGCCTGATGACAGTTGTAAGGTGCGCAGCGCACCAGAGGGTAGGGCTGCACATGCGGCATGCGCCCGGGATGGAGCCGTGCATGTGTCGCGTGCCTGCTGCCCAGGGCACAGGAATGGCTCGAGCCGGCCCTCACTATGGTTTAAGACTAAAGATGACATGTTGGTGACTCAAAGCATTGATTTAGTTGCCTCTCTATTAGCCTCCCTTGAGGGATAATCCAGCAAGATGTCTTGAAGAATTTGATGAAGGTCTCCAAACAAGGCAATAAAAGAGTAGCTAAAGTAGCTAAGTATTCATTGCATGCCTTAATTTAAGCATGTACTAAGCTTCTTAGCATTGTTACTATGACAACCCATTTCGAGAACAGTCCCTTCTCACCATTAAACTACCAAGTATGTCCTCCTCGTAACAAAATAATTCAATGGACGAAGTGCCAGGAAAAAAAAAAGTAAACAGGCAGTCTTATGGTCTTTAAAAGAAATATGTTGCTGATTTAATATTCATGTGAATTTATTTTTGTTTAAAAGTGGATGGATAGGAATGCGAAGTGAGCATAAGACTGAGCGAATGTCTGAGAATGTGGTTTCAGTTAATGTCTGGATGGTGCTGAAATGCGGCACGAAGGAAAAAGCTACATGGCATCCTGCCGGATTTGATAGTATGATCAAACCCATGTGTCTCCAACCTTCCTATTTATTGCTGAGAAGTCAAAGGATGCCCAGCCATTGGGCTGGATCGAGGAAAATGTGGGATTTCATCTCCTGTAACCTGTGCCACTTCTTCCAGCCTTCTGTATTGCAATGGCAGCAGCAAATGGCAAAGAAACAATCCTATCGTTATCACAGAAAGAAGCAACAAATGCACTGCCAGCCTATTGAGGAATGCAAATCAAATGTGCAAAGGCATTGTGCATTTAAATTCTGACACTTTGCGGATAAGCAAAAACCTGCATGTGTACAAATGGTCTGGTTGAGGCCCCACTGGAAAAATTACCCTGTAATTTTTTTCAGGCTCCAAGTGCCAAATATTGATCTACTTAAAATGTCAGGATACTCTGACCCACAACAAATACTATGAACCAAGGTGGCAAAACCCACTGAGAACCCAGACTGTTGTCACGATTAAGAATTTAGGGCCAGATTCACCACCACAGCAAGGAGAAATCAGCTGTAACACTGGCTCAATTGATAAGGTATGGCTCTAGCTATTTTGCATGGCTAGAATAGAGCAAAGCAGCTACTGCACACCAGTGATTCTGGCCTTTACTACTTAAATATTTAACAAGAATTAATCTGATATGATAGATTTTTTTTTAAGAGAGATTTCCTGATCCTTTTATTTGGTCTTAAACCAAACCTAAAATCTCCATAATTTAGCTTGTAAAAATATAGACAAATTCTCCTCCACCCCAGTTAATAATAAAAACAGATGCAAAATACCCTCTTGTTAATTTTGTTTACTCGATGGCAGTTTGATTATGTAAAATTTTGCCAGTTCTGGGATGCCATTGCTGCAGCGTCCTGAAAGAAAGATTTCATGCTGTCCGACACGCATCAAGTCCACAAGTACTATCAGTCATACATATATAACCACAAGTCCAAGCCCCACCAACTGAGTCTGCAGCCTTTCACTATGTTCTGCAATGGGGACTCTCATGGACAACCAGATGTGTGACTATTCCATCCTATTGACAATGCTAAATGTTCTTTCCTGTAAATGTCTGTTGTATTTTGTTTCAAGTCCGTCTATCTGCTCCTGGTTATCCTTCATTAATTTTAAATCTCTTTCACATTCATCGTGGCAAATACCCATCTGAACATTTGCATGGTCACATTATCACATGCTGAAGCTCTATGCACTAGAGGCAAACTGAATGCAAAATATTATTTCCATTTCCATTAGGGGATGAAAGTAACTGCATGTGATTGCGGATTACGGTTACAGGCATGTGTGTATTGAAAAGCCTCTGAGAGCATCCTGTTACAATTAATGGGCTGCATTCATACCATTGCATGCTGTGATGCCATTGTATCTCACAAATTAAACGGGGTCAAGACAGATCATTACTTGGAAAGGCGAGCTCAAAAAATGCACAGGTGTTGGCAATACTCTTCTCTCTGAATTGGTAAGAAACCAGCATCTCTGCAAAGTGTTAGGGGACCAATTAGTGTATGTAAACAGCTGTGAGAATAAATAAATATTATATTATAAATCAAATAATGGAGGAGTGCATTTTTAAGAGGTACCACAAAAATAACTGCCATTTGGGAACATGCACCCCATAATTCCAAAGGAATTAAAAATAAGAATTGAACTAAGGGAGACCACACAAAGGTCCCAGATCTGAATGTGTCTGTACATTGACAAAGTTCAGATCCAGAATTTGTGACTCATGCTTGCCATGGTAAGTGTGCATACAACTTTGGTGGCCTGCCTACATTTGCTGAAAATCAGAGAGCCCGTGTGTATTTTTCCCACTTCAATAGCACTCTGCAGACGTATAGACTGCAACTTTCTGCACGTGTTTAATCCTTTTTAAAAATATTTGAACATTACAGCTATTAAACAAGATTTCCCCCTTTCTTTTTATTGAATTTAAAGTGAACGCGAGATAGATTCTTGTTTACTGTTTCATAGACTCAGCTCTTTTACTGCCAATGCCACAAATGATGTCATTTGTTTAGCAAGAGACTGACTCTCAGACATGCCAAATGTAATTAGAATCTTTATTTTCAATTGCATTTCACAAACACTCATGGTGAGACTGCAGGACTGAGCAAAGTGCAGTTTTCCCTTTCAGGGACGTTGTCAGAAATTTCAGCCTGCCACGAGAGAAATACTTCACACTTTATGAGTAATGGCTCTCTGGGTTCTGAAAGTTTATAAACTCTCAGAAAAGAGGGTGGTGACATCATTAAACATAACTTCTCTGCTGGGTAAGAAAAAAAAATCCCGTCAAACTGTGGAGGTTGAGCCAGATTGTTTAGCCTGCTCCAGAATGTGTGAGTGGTGGAACAAAGGGAGCAGGGCAAATCCTGGCAACTGAAACTGACTCCGCTGGTTTAGAGCCATCATCACTGGTTCCTATACCACCCATTCCATTCGGCATTTCAATGCTGGAAGTATCATTTCCAGCTCTGGTGGATATACCCATGCTTGCACTGATTGATCTGGTGGTGCTCAACGTAGCCATGTAGCTAGCCACAGCGGCATGAGTGGTGGGATGGGCTAGTTGCCCCGGCACAAACACACCTGAAAGCCTAGCTATGTATTCAGTGGGGTTCACCCTCCCATTGTGACTATACATGCTGGCATGATCAGACTGGATGCGACAACCATCCCCTTTGCAGGCTTTCCTTCACCCTTCTGTTCTGCTCCGTGCATCAAGTGGAAATTGGACGCTACAGCAAATCTAGAACTCTGGACCCAGTGCTGAAACCCACACTCTGACAGTCACCACAACAGGAATCTTATCAGACTAAGGGCAGATTTGACCACTTGGACCTGATCCAAAGTAGGGATGTTAAATATCGGTTAATTGAATAGTCGATTAACCTCATGAATTCTTATCAGTTAGTTGACTAGCCTATAGTCCCTGGGCAGCCCCTGTCTGGGGGGGAGGGGTCTGAGCTCCTGGACCTGGCATGAGCCGAAACTGAGCTGGGTTGCCTTCCCATCTGGCTCCTAATACACTTTAAACGCAGAGCCGCAGCATGGGTAGGTCCAGGACCCAGTGCAAGTCGGGACTGAGCTGGACTGCTGGCCAGCCTGCTAAAAAATTTACCAGCAAAGGGCGAGGGGGGAAATGCGTGTAGTCTATAGCATTAACCTATAAGCTTTTGATTATCGGTTAATCAACTATACTATTACATCCCTAATCCAAAGCCCTAGGAAGTAAATACAAACAGTCCCATTGGTCTCAATGATCAGGCCCTTAGTTTGCAAGTGAAAGTGAGCGTCTCAAAAGAATGGGGAAAACGGGTGTGATACTGAAGGGTACAAGGCACTAACTCTCCAAAAGTAATGCAGAGTTCAGCACCCTCCTTGAACCCAAAAATGGAGCGTGCAGGGCAGCCAGCAGACTTGCCCAGCCCCTAGGCAAGGTGGGGGAACAGGGTCGGCTCTGCACCCCTGGGAAGGGACGGGACCTGAGACAGAAGGGGCAAGGCTGGGAGCTCTCTTCCCGCAGGCCACCTTCAGTACCACCCGGAGCATGCTGTACAGGGCTTTGGCAGCAGTTTAAAGGGTCTGGGGCTCCGGTTGTCACTAGAGCTGCAGTAGCCGTGACCGGAAGTGCCAGGCTCTTTTGAATGAATGGGCCCTGGGGCAGTTGTTTCCCTTTGCTCCCCCCTCCTCCTTTGTGGACCTGAAAGTATGTAATCAGAAATCAAAGGGGCTTACGCTATCAGTTACCCACCCCTGCAAGCAACCCTGATGCCAACTGTTCAAACATCTATACAGGCAATATCATCACAGGACCTAGACAGTGCTAGATGGTACTGGTCTAGACGGTACTGGGTTCTGCCGTGAGGGCAGGGGACTGGACTCGATGACCTCTCGAGGTCCCTTCCAGTTCTAGCGTTCTATGATTTTATGATTCTGTGACCTAACCACGTAAACCACCATATCAGAGGCTCATCCACTAATGTGATCTAGGCCATCAGGTGCCAGCAATGCCCCTCTGCCATGTATATTAGCCAAACTGGACAGTCTCTACAAGAAAGAATTAATGGACACAAATCAGCTATCCAAAAAGACATCACACAGAAACCTGTAGGGGAACATTTTAACCTGCTTGGGCACTCATTAAATGATTTCAAAGTCACACTATCATTTCAAACCAATTTCAAAAGCCAGCGCCACGGGGAAGCTACAGAACTTAATTTCATTTACAAGTTTGATTCCTACAACAGAAGTCTAAACAAAGACAATGGGTAGATGGGCTGCTACATTTCACAGCTGAAAGACATAAAAAACCAAAGTGTGCTTAAAGTGGGTACTAAGTATTCTTATCAGCTTCATTTAGCATGGACACTCTAATTGACAATTTCTTTCCCCTTTTTTTCTTCTTTTTCCTCCTCTTTCCCCCTTCCCTCTTTCTGTGCTATTTATTTGAAAACTGGACCGACCCCTTAAACTCCATTCATCTGAAGAGGCGGGTTTTGCCCACAAAAGCGCATGATACCATCTACATTTTTTGTTAATCTCTTAAGGTGTTACAAGACTATTTGTTGTTTTTTTAAGTTTTTCCATTTACAGACTAACACAACTACCCCTCTGGAACTATCAGTATCATTTCTGGTACTTTCAGCTCATCCTACTTAACAAATTCTCAGACAGCCTCTTCTCAGGCATCCCAGGATAAGCAGACCTCTTTTGCGCTCTCTGCCATTTTCCTGACAATGACACCCTGGCTTTCAATTATTAGGTACAAATCTTTGACCTTTGTTATCCCTAGGACTGTGTTTCCTTGCACTTTATTCATTACTTAATAAAGTGCCAGCAAAGTGCAAGGCACCGACTTTGTGCTACCAGTCTTTGTCTCTGGACATTTTCATGTGATTATTTTTTCCATGCTGTTCCCTTCACACTGAGCTTGTGAATACAGATCATTCTGTTACAAGATTGATGTTATGTTAATTGCCCTTCCAGCTGATAAAAGTGCCTGCCAGTCACGAGGCAGCACTAAATCTTCCATGTGTTTTTCCATGATCTCCTTTTGAGTTGAAGCTTTGTGCAGCTGGCAAGGTTAGTACGCAATTCCCATCTCTTCCTATAACAAATAGTTTCACCATACATCTTGAGTTTTATTATCAAAAAATATTTTTGAAAATTCCAAGAAAATTAAGACTTCAAAAGCACCTAAGTGATTAACGAGCACCAATCCCAATAACTTTCAGTGGGACTTGAGTTCCTAAATGAATTAGCTGCTTTTGAAATCCCCAACCAATTAGTAATATTCCTCAATAGTGCAGGAAGAACGACTATGCAAAAATGTCTAATTGTGCATGGATTCATCATAACTTGTAAAAACCCTGTTACAGGCCAAACTCCTAAATGAGGCATGAGGCCCCTTCCTACCCTTCTCATACTGTGAAGATTCAGTTCAGAAAAGCACCTATGGATGGCTGCTTATTTAAAATGTCTTAGTTATATTTTGGCAGTTTCTGCAATTCAGTCTCCAATTCTATGAGGGTGCACTGGTGAACCCTTTTGGAACCTCGTTGCAGTTAGGCTGGCTGGGATGAAAATATTGTACAGGTTGAACCTCTCTAGTCCAGCACCCTTGGGACCTGATTGGTGCCAAACCAGGGGAAGTCAATATTGTTTAACAGCATTACCAACATTTCCACTGCTTACCAGGCTCCTAGAAGACATTTTGGGTAAATAGGAGCTAACTAACAGCACAGAACACTGAGAGCCAGGACTGGCAGCTGTGAACGAACTTTATGGGACTGAAGGAAACTTGACCACACCTATAATAAGTGAACATCTGGCTAATTAAAATCATGCCGGACCACGGATGTTGCCAGATCAGAGAGCGCCAGACTATAGAGGTTCAACCTGTGGTGGTGGTCCACCTCTTTAACAGCAGGGGAACTTATGCCCATCCAGTCCTGCTCAATTATCAGACTCCTCTGGGAAGGGTTCAGGTGATTTCTATAAAGGGCTGAGGTAAATCAGCTGAAGAAGAGAGCTGCAGCAGTCCCTTGCATGTGGGGAGGGTGGTGACGCACAGGAAAGACCTCTGGGTCCTTGCAGCCTGCAGGGTCTTCTGCTTGAGGAATAAAATCCTGTTCTGAAGGAGGGGACTGAAAAGACTTTGGGCCTGATGTTAGTCTTGCGTGGGCTGCAGAGACCCAGAGGCCTGGGTGTGATGTTAGGGCAAAGGTGAGCTAGGGCAAAGGTGCACCACAGGTAGCTTAGGCCAGGTCTACACTGAAGGGGAAGGTTGAATTACGATTGAGTCCACGTACCTTAATTCGAGTTTCCTTACTGTCCCCACAATGGAAAGCCGACATGAGCAAATGCTACCATCAGCTTCCCTTCCTTCTTACAGAAGCAGGAGTACCGGTGCTGATGCAGGCATCCTCTGAGTTCAATTTAGCAGGTTTTAACTAGACCCACTAAATCAAACTCTGGAAGATTGATCACAATAGTGTCGAACTTCCCAGTATGAAGACATGGCCTTAGAGATAAGCAGCTAGAACCTCCAGTGAAGTCAATGGGAGGGGTGTGAGTGATTAGATTTCTTAAAACTTACCCAACATTTTCAACATCATAAAAAAGTTTTCAATTTTACTCACGCACATTTTTGTCCCTACAGAATATTACCGGGAGAGAAACATGAGGCCTTAGTACACCTTGCTGCTTGGGGCCCTACCCCCTCCTATTTTACTGTATGTATGCAGATATTACAGATCTTTGGGTGGGAAGAGGGCTCTCTGAGCTTGGGAATAGAGTACAGTTGTCTCCTATTTTTCCTCTTTTATCCATCCTGATTGCGCAGAAGCAAAAATGAATGGAATACGGGTGCTGCAGTGACTTGTTTAATGCTCTTCCCTGCTGAAGGGCGACTCTCATCTGGACTGAGTGGGACTGCTAATGAAGCAGTATTAAGCCTACTAAGAGGCAATGGATAATTTAAAAATGAGGCAGAATTTTGATATACAGAGAGCATTTACTTTAGGGACAACAAAATTAGCCACAATAACAGTGATGAGCTGTAAAAGTTTGGCACATGTAGTGTGACATGGTGGCAGGAAAAAATATTTCGAAGTATGAAGGACTGCACTCAAGAGATCAGATTTGTGTAGCCCAGTCCTGATCCTTTCATGAGTCTATATAAAACAAAAATGTGAGCACATATAGTTGCCCGTGTGAGTTGGAAATATCCCTGAAGATTTAATCCGATGACAAAATCTTTCATTAAAAATTAATTTTTAATTCCTGGTGACTCCCAGGCCAATTCTGGAGGGTTGGCAACTTTGTGAGCAAAACTAGATTTTTTTTTAAACTGAAACAAAAATCATCTTCTGCTGAGTCCCTTCAAGCTACAATTTAGGGGGCCAAATACTTCTGAATTCTAGTGCCTAACTCAGTAAAACACAGGTAGCCGCTTCCCTGGCTTTCTTCATCTGATATTTGCCCCTGCTAATGCAGCGGAGGTGAGTACGTAAGCTTTGGTTCCTCTAGCAAAAGCTACTCCAGGTACATTGAGGCCTACTTTCCTAAGCCACCATGGCCTCTTCCCTAGCCGTTCTGTCAGTACATGGGATGCTACGTGGGAGAAGAACCTATCTGAAGGACCAATCAAATATGTAGAAAAGTAAGATGGTTCTTGAACAGAGTAATAACACTGCTAACTAACTTGGAATGGAAAAAGCCCTTTGATTCCCGTCTTCCTCACTCTCTCCCCCCACTCCCAAATTAATGCTGGGCAAAATAGAGTTTTAAATGTTCTCTGTTTTGTTTGGGGTGTTGTTTTTGTTGTTTTGATTTTTTTGCTCTATCCTCTTCCTGCTTCATAGGATACCCTGACAGAAGAGAAGGAGTCTAAATCTGCCAGCAGTGAGCTCTGTTAGCATGGCAGAACCTTTTCTTGGACACAAGAGAAAAATCTCTATGCCCTTAAGCCATGATTCAGGAAAGTACTTAAGCCCATGCCTAAAGGCAAATGTGGTCTAAGTGCTTTCTTGATGGCAATGCTTACCTAAATTGACATCTTAGTCAGAAGGTGAAGAAGTTTTGGGTCCAAATTAATAAGCTGTTGAATTGACTGAGGATACATGGATTCTGTTCCTTACTTTTGAACTGGACTGCTGAGTGACCTGGGGGAAGGTGATCTCTTTGTGTCTCTTCCCTTCTCTGTAACATGGAGATATTTGCTTCCTTGGTACAGCTCTTGGAGATCTCTGGGTGAGAACTGCTATATAAAAGCAAAGTGTTATGTGTGGCCACTACTAAAACTTGCCAAACGGGTCATCAAAAACTTCATTTAAATCCTCACTTTTGAGACTGGAAAAGTCATTGTCTAAAGAGACAATTTGAAATAATTATTTAGAACCATGCAAGAAAATCACCAAGAAAATGTCTGAAATCCTGTAAATCCATTACAATGCCTGAAGGAGAGGCAGCTTCAGCATTACAGAGACTGATGAAGTCATATGGAATAGAATCTAAGAAAGTGAGGAAAATGCAGTTAAACATAAAGACGGGAGAATCCTGTGATTCCACAGATACAGGATTCTGTGGAAAGTCCTGGGTTTCTAAGACAAAAATAGCCTCTGATCACTTGGGCTTATTTTTGCTGAATAAATTTAAAGCAGCACTTTCTATAACACATGGTGAAAAGAGCAATGAGATTGTGACAAACCCTGGCCAAGTCAGACTGTTAAGAAGCTGTGGCTTCAAACTCACAAATACTAAGTTGTAATTCATTCATATCAAAGAGGAATAACAGTTTTATTGCAAAATACCCTCAGGTTCCCTGTTATTGTGAGGTCTAGACAAACTCAATGTCATTGCCTTCCTCTTTACAGCTTGATTTCAATGTGAATTTTCTCTGCTTTTACCTTTCAAATAGAGGGAAGATTTAAAGCAAATACTTACATCATCTTTGCTTTGATTGGCTTCCTGGCCTCTTGAATGTAAAATCTAATCTGATGCAAGATATGTTGGAGGGAAAATGTGGGAAAAGATTGGTTATTGCTGATGTTTTGGTCCACCTGGGATTCTTCAGTGAATCATTTTGTACTTTTTAAAAGGTGACTTGTTTTTTAAACTCTTCAGCAAGGATTGCATCCGCACTTTTAGCTCCTACTTCCACATCTTCATTTGGGCAGAGCTAATACTGATGTTCATAGTTGGTCCTACACTATTGGACCATAGTTTGAACACTGAGGCTAGGTTTGTGCCTGGGAATAATTTTGAAATATGGCCTGACCATGTTTCTCAATGCCTGCTCCTTTAGATCCAAAGTCAGGCCCTCTCAGAGGTCCAGAGATGCCCCTGCCACTTCCAACTTTTGAGGCCCCCTACCCATAATAAAAATAAAAAATGACAGCACTGATCCAGCACCAGCCACTAGTAGCAGTTTGTTTATATAATCAGCTGATCTGAGGGGATATGATCATCACGGCCTACTCTTGTGCCAACAGAACTGATATATTATTATTAATATTTATGAACATTTTTAACTCTTTACTATAATAAAATCTATATCAATTAACAAAACAAAAAATACCTTTTACCAAATCACATCTCTTATTTGCTTAACTTGGCAGCTCTAAGCTGAGAGTGTGTCCCCATTTTGGTCCAATAGGGATGCGCATAAAAGCAAGTTGCGAAACTTACCAAATGCTAAAAATTAACAAGTGTCAAAATTTGAGGACCCTTTGAGCTTGAGGCCCAGGCCAAATGGCCCTCCTGCGCCCCCGATTGGCCCGGTCCAAAGTCTGGTTTTTTAAAAGTCCTTCCCCCAACTGAGATCTGACCTTTTAAGTTGTAAGTTACTGAAAAGAAAATTGAGGTCTATACAATTATCCTTCACAGGCTCTCCCTTACTCCCCTGTGCAAGCTGTCTGTACCAGAGATAGCAGCATGGAGAAAGGAGCAACTTTGGCAGGATCATTACATCCTCCCCCCTGAGTGTAGGTAGGCAGAGTGTGCCAGGAACTGGGGGGAGCCTGGATTTTGTTCCTGTACAACTTGCTTCAGTTGTGTG
>JANRFK010006688.1:27089075-27106198 GCA_030068395.1 Apalone spinifera
GCATTTCCAGCAGATCTAGAGAAGTGATTATTCCCCTTTTTTCAGCATTAGTGAGGGCACATCTGGAATATTGCATCCAGTTCTGGGCCCCCCACTACAGAAAGGATGTGGACACAATGGAGAGAGTCCAGTGGAGGGGAACCAAAATGATTAGGGGGCTGAAGCACTTGACCTTTGAGGAGAGACTGAAGGATTTGGGCTTATTTAGTCTGCAGAAGAGAAGAGTGAGGGGGGATTTGATAGCAGCCTTCAACTTCCTGAAGGAAGGTTCCAAAAAGGATGGAGAGAGGCTGTTCTCAATAGTGATGGATGGCAGAACAAAAAGCAATGGTCTCAAGTTACAGTGGCGGAGGTCTAGGTTGGATATTAGGAAAAACTATTTCACTAGGAGGGTGGTGAAGCACTGGAATGGGTTACGTAGGGAGGTGGTGGAATCTCCATCCCTAGCAGTTTTTAAGTCTCGGCTTGACACAGCCCTGACTGGTATGATTTAATTGGGGTTGGTCCTACTTTGGGCAGGGGGCTGGACTCGATCACCTCCTAAGGGCTCTTCCAGCCCTATGACTCCATGATACTATCAAACATGTGCTTAACTTGAGGTCAATGGGACTTAAGTATGTACATAAAGTAAAGCTTGGACAGAAGCACTTTTCTGAATAGATACGACATTATTCACATCTAAGCACATAAGAACATACAAGAATGGCCATACTGGGTCAGACCAAAGGTCCATCTAGCCCAGTATCCTGTCTGCCAACAGTAGCCAATACTAGATGTCCCAGAGGGAGGGAACACAACAGGTAATCATCACATGATCCCTTTCCTATCATCCATTTCCAGACAAACAGAGTCTAGGGACACCATTCCTATCCATCCTGATTAATAGCCATTGATGGACCTAATCTCCATGAATCTATCTCTATTTTTTTGAGCCCTATTAAAGTCTTAGTCTTCACCACTGGCAAGGAGTTCCACAGGGTAACTGTGCACTGAGTGAAGAAAAACTTCCTTTTGTTTGTTTTAAACCTGCTGCCTACTAATTTCATTTGGTGACCCCTAGTTCTTATATTGTGGGAATTAGTAAATAACTTTTCCTTATTCACTTTTTCCATACCAGTTCTGATTTTATATAGATACATGCTTAAATATTTTGTTGAATTAGGATTTACAATACCTAACAGTTCTGAAAAGAAGACTATCACACTAATGAATGTTGGGTTTTTCTGGTTAAATTTGCCTGACAAAGGATAGAGGTCCATGTATAGTTTATGCTTAAGTAGATCTGTTGGAATAACAAAAACATTACTAATATTAAAGTCTGGATGTGATGTGCTGTGCTTTAAGAAACACATTTGCCAGGCTTATTGTATTACAGTTGCTGTTAGTACCGTTTTTAACTTTAACAACATGCAATATCTATAGAGAACAGTTCAGAAGGCTGGAGGCTCTCAACACCCGGCAACCTAAACCTATTTATGCACCAGCCAAATGTTACATGAGTCGCTGACACACAGCCTCCATGCACTGCTCCTGCAATGAGCTTTAGCTCAGACTTCGCAGGACCAAGAACACGGTTCAGTCTTCATGGCCCCTGATCCCAGACCACGCTGCTGAGATCGGTAACAGATCAGTGCCTGTCTTAGTGATAGCTTCTGTGATGAGAACCTAGATGTAGACCTCCAATGCATTTCACATGGACTAGATTGTGAGACGACCTTCTTTGGGTTGTGAAAACAATGAAGCACCCTAATAAACCTCTAAGGTGCCACAGGACTCCTCGTTGTTTTTGCAGATACAGACTCACAGGGCTACCCCTTTGAGACTTTTGTGGCTGTAATACCTACACTGGATCTGTACAAGGGACTTATAGGTAAACACCTTCATGTCCCTTCAGCCATCCAGTAAATTCTGCTTTCTTAATCCTGCACTAGCGGAGGAATGACATCGCACAGCTCTGCTACACCGCCATCTCTTCCACAACATGTCTTTTACACAGTGGGAGTTAGGAGAATGAGAAGGTCACAGAGGCATGGCCCTGACTTCAACTCAGTTTTCCCCAAGAGGAAGTTTCCCTAGTTCAGAGTTAGTCTCTGCTTGGAATCTATAATGAGATTTCATTCTATTTATGATGCTTGAGTGCTGCAAAGGAGCTGCAATGCACTGGACAATCTGGCCCCTTATTCTTACAAATAGTGGAAAAAAATTAGGCCTGAGCAGGGACCACAAATTCCCCAGATCACAGGGAAATGGGGAGTCAACTAGTTGCTTCCCCCTCCCTTGCTGCCTCTATCAGATAGACAGCAAAGGGGGAAAAAAGGGCGTATTTCAAATGTCAGCACCGCACAGAGTCCGGGGCATGGGCTCTGTGCAGCGCTGCTGCTTTGAAATGCCGTGGCAGCGTTTCAAAGGAGCAGCACCGCACAACTGATCCTGGGTGCTGCCCCTTTGAAACACTGCCAAGGTGGAGCCTGGGGTCAGCTGGAGAATCCCCAGCTGACCCCAGGCTGTGGCATTTTCATAGAACTCAGAGTCATTTGGGGAGTCCCTAGCTGACCCCAGCTCCATGTGGCACTCTGAGTTCTCTGCTGACCCCAGCCTCCAAGTGGGTGCTGCCGCTTTGAAATGCACAAGAGCCCCCACTGGAGACTCTTGTGCATTTCAAAGCTGGCACTTCGCGTGGAGCCCAGGGCCAGCGGGCGCTTCTGTTTTGAAATGCACAAGAGGGGGCTCTTGTGCATTTCAAAGGAGGAATGTGGAAGTGCCTATCGACTACTCGACTAATAAATGAATCGATATTTAACATCCTTAGGATGGGGCATAGAAGTCATCAACAACTTTTAGCACACACGCAAGCTGATACAGATTTGTTTTCCTCCATCCTTTGCAAATTAAACCCTCTCTTCCAGAGTTAATCTACATGAAGGATTTGGGAGCGGGAAAGTCCAATTTAACACTGGTTTTGCAAAATTCATGTGTCTTGTTTACAGGGAGAGTGAAGTAATTATACTAGTGTATCTACAGTCAGCATTTGGCCCAAAGTGTTTAAATTCCAAAAATTGTTTAAATTAATTAATTTAAATTATCTGCATTGCTTGCAGACAAGAGTATGGCGGCGCAGTTACCAAAACTACCTTGTCCCAAGAGCCCATCTTGGTTATGCCAATCTTGCAGCCTGCTGAGATGAGGGGGGGGGCCACTCATATGGCCCACTCACTAGTCTAGGTTACCCACTGCTAATTTAAAATCTTTGTGCATGGCAATTGAATATAAGTCTAACTATGTATCTTGCATATCATTTTGTGCCTGTCAATAAATGCACAATCAAACCTGGGCTGCAGAAAGACAAGAAAGGACTGTTCTGTTGAGGCCCTTTAAGTCATATCACTCCGGTTACCAAGGCCATAATATCTAATTCTTTCTACTGGGTCTAGAAATAGAAAAAAGGACAGTTTTAATGGTGTGACTGGAATACTTCAATGGAAGGACATCTGCTTTATGCATCCATAAAGGTACATTGTTAGAGAAGTAGCACAATCCAGTGGCTAGAGTTCAGACCTGGGAGTATGAGACAAGATTATAGTTTCTATCTCCCATTCTGCCACAGGCTTGCTGCATGACCCACAGGCAGGTCACTTCCATCTGTGCTTCGATTTCTTTATCTTTAAAATAGATGATAATATCTTTCTCACTGGAAGAATTAATTAGTAAATGTTTGTGAAGAGGTTTAATATCCTTGGAGGAAAGATGTGCTGAAAGTGCCCATTTCAAAGCCTTCTATGCTCCATGGCATAAAATGAAAATTGAAGTGCTGAGGGAAGAAAATCTAGTATGCTTAGCTGTATTAATAGTGTTTGCACAGAGACATTACACAATGTGGCTGTGTTAACATAATGAACATTAATTAACTGAAGCTTCTATTCAAATCACCTTTACTGTACCACTAGTAGTAATACTTTCTTAGTGTAGATTATAGTAATGAATGCATATTTGTATAACACAGTGTAAACTCATTATATACTTGTGGGATCTCTTGCACCTGAAGCTCATTGTTCTTATCTGACAGTGAAAGCCCTGCTGGTGTAAACAAAAACCATTTCATGTTCTCCTGGCTCTGAATAGGCTCATCCCTGTTAATAGGTTTGTTTATTATTTGTGTAATTTACAAGTTTAGACTGATTTTGAAGAGCAACAGAGATGCTCAGGTTGTTGCACTAACAATTTAAACAAGGCATAGTTAAAAACATACAAGATACTATAAAATACAATATAAATACAGCAAAATAGTAGGAAATAAGCCATAGTCATAGCAGCCCTAATGAGGCAGCGAGCACAGAGTACCAATAGCGCAGTGTTTCTTAAACTTTTTAAGACCGAGGAACACCAAACAATAATTTTTTTTTATGAGAAACACCAAGGATTTTTTGTTGAGAAAAAAAAAGAGGCCAGGAAAAAGTTGAGCAGGATCGGGGAGAAAATTATTGAGCAAAAACCAAAAAAAAGTCACCTGCCCCTTTAAGGGTGGCCATTTTTAACTCTGTTGTTCTCCGCGGCACACTTCCGACTGCCTGGCGGCACACCGCTGTACCGTAAAAGACAGTTTAAAAAACACTGCAATAGCGTGTTAAGTGCTCAAAACACTGGATTCAGAGGGTCTTATTGTAATTAATAAAGACTCATCCTCTATTCATTTACTCCTGTGAATAATTTTAGTGACAGTTGTGCTTGCAGCTGTACAAATGGCCGTGGGACCAGGTACATACTGTGGTGGCTAGCCAGTGCTGAAGTTCACGCTGCCACACTGCTATTGGTACATTCTCTTAATAGACTAAAGCTAGTTCTGATGTGTCCGTGTGTGCTGCCATCACACATCTGGCTGCAGTGTAGATACGTCCAGAGCCATCCTTACACTTTATGGGGCCCTATGCAACTGAGATAGAGGCTCCTTCAGTCCTGCCCCGTAGCTTCTGCCAGGGGTCTGGAGCTTCCCACTCCCTCCTGCCCCACCCCACACAGAGATTCCCCTACCTCATTGTGCGTGCAGCTTCTGCTGTAGCTGGAGTGGAGCCACTGAGGTCAGCTCCTCTCTAATCTAGTCTGGCAACAGGGAGCCTCAGTCCACACTAGCAGTTGCTGGACCCAAGGAATACGTGGTGGGGTGTCAAGGAGAAGCCCTACTGCACCGGCAGGAGAAGGCAGCTGAGGGAAAGGGGCTGAAGAGGAACCAGGCAGGTAGTGACAGGGCTATGCCCAAGGCATACAACTACACATGGCTGAATAGGGGCACCTGAAAATTTGGTGCCCAAAATTTTTGGGTACCCTCCGCAGCCATATATTTTTGCATATGCCATGGGATGGCCCTGGATATGTCCAAAGCATACATATAGGCTTAGCTATAAGGACCTTGTTATATGCACTTTGAAATCTGTAAGTAAGCTCGACAGCCATTTTGTGTTCACTTCAATACATTTACCAAGATAGCATGCATACTTGGCTCTCTCCTAAAGGTTTACACCTCTTGTTCTTCTTTGTTCTGTTGTTCTTTTAATCTAAAATAAGGATCATTCAGACTGAAAGTATATATTTATAAGGAAATATGAAATTGTCAATACATTTGAATATCATTCTTATGTGATGTTAGCTCATAGTTGGAAAACAGAAAAACTGCACTGAACAAGTTATTAATTGGGAAAAATTAATAATTTCTATTAACAGTGTGATTTAATACCTGGATAGCATTATTATGTGGATTGAATAAAAGATGCTATATGAAATATGGCTACATTGTACTGGAATTTAAGGCATTATTTCTAGATGATAGAAGGCCACAAAAATAAAATTGAGGGATAACTTTCCCATAAAGATTCTAAAGTGGAAAATTGAGCTCTCTTTCTCATATCCACATATATACAGATTTCCCAGCTTGACTGCCTCTGCTCCTTTGCTGTGTAGTATGTGTTATTTGATACCACAGTTCTCCCAACAGGCAGGGGATACTTCGGTTGGGGCTCCACCCCTAGCCTCTCTGTCGCCAGTAAGAGAGAAGAGAGAGAAATAGAAATCACTCGGAAAGGAACAGAGAGAAAAAGTAAGTGCAGAGAAAATGGAACGGCAATAACATTTCCAAGGTAAAACTGATTTTTGTACATTTGGTTATTTTTTCTACAACAATACTTTAATTCCTTAATGTGTTAGTGAAATGTATTTTGGAGAAAGGGGAAGGAGATCTTCTGACATGGCGTAAGTTTCTAAAAGTTTGCAGATTTTACTGTTTAAACTGTGATTTGTATTCTTTTTAGATATCTCAACAATGCAGCTGAGGTCTAAATATGTGTCTGTGAAAGTGGAATCCCACAGTTAGCATACATTAGCAAGGTCATTACTATTAGTTTCTGGGATTCCAGTTAAAGAATGAAGTGATAAAAGGACTCGTATAAAAATTCCTCATCTCCAGAATTGGTTTGGAATAATGTAGAATCTAAATATAAAGAAGCAGGAGTCCCGGGCTGAAATGTAGCTTTCGAAAACAAAGTGATTATTGACTAAAAAATATTTTGTTTTAATGATTTTAGTAGTTCTATTCCCTAAGCAAATTGTATAGTTTATCCTTCAACATCTTTAGCCCATCCAAACACACCATTCTGTAGTGACTACATTGAGAAGCAATTAATATAGAAAATATATTACAGAATAATGCCTGCTTACAACAAATGAAGTAATTTGTGTATTCTAAATATGATCTAAAAGTGCCTCAAGAAACCAAAATATCATTTCGTTGAAGATGTGTGCACTGTAATTAGGGTTGTGAACTATTTTGGTGACATGGCCTTACATGGGGCCCATCTAAGAATCTGGAACAAAAAAGTTTATGAACTTTTAGCTTTCCTTCTGCAATGCCAAATGCATAGGAGTTAAACATCAATATTTCTAAAGAGAGAAAAATATTTTCATCCAATTTCTTCCAGCACTGAAAAAAGTGATTTCAGTTTAAAAATGTTTTTTCACTCTGAATGTCTTTTTAAATACTTATTTGATAGAGCTGTTTCAAAAGTGGGGGAAATGGAATCACCGGAAATGATAAGAAGTCCCATTTATGGCTGTTTATCAAGCAGCATCTAATTTTCATCTTAGTAAATGCCCCACTTCTGTTTTGGGCTACATAAAAAGCTATTTTTTGCTGCTGAAAATAGCTTCAGTAAAAATGAAAGTAATTTGTAAAATTTGTACCTAAAAGTTGCAAAAGTTATGCTTCACTTTTACTTTCACTATTACACAAAATTTGCTCCCTAATAGGAACATCATATTTTATTTGTTCTAAAAGCATTTGCTTGTATTTGTATAAACAGAAAAGGCTGATAACATTTTTGCTCTTTTCAGCAGATTTATTTCCCGAGATAGACATTAGTGTACTTAAATTTGCAGATTTTGATATGGAAGAAAAAAGTATTAAAGCAAAACACAATCTTTGCTGAAGAGTTAGAAAAAATACAGTTGTGTTACTTTGTGCAAAGATATGTTTAAACTCAAAGGAGTGGGGCCTAATTCTTGATCCTTACCCAGGTATTGCACCTGTGTAACTCTAGGGACATCAGAGAAGATACTCTACATTGTTTAAATCCACATTAGAGGAGACTTAGGCCTAAGTAGGCTCATATGTGGGCTATTTTTGATTTCTGGGAATATTGACATTATGCCACTGTCCTGATGAATAGCATGGGATAGTAATGTAATTGGAATATTTTATCTTGCTGAATCATTTGGGTTGATAACTAAAAAGAATTGTGTATGCATGTATATGTATGGAAGACTGATTTGGTTCTCTTTAGTATTGTTTATCTTTAACATTACTCATTTGCTCTTAAGGTAAAGATATATCAATGTGCTTTCTACTTGCTCCAGATTCTTTGTTTAATCATAAGAACCTACCATAAAATGTAGATAGTTTTGCCAGTTGCAATCCCTGAGAGCCCAAAGTATCTACCTAATAAATGGATTGAGAGTTTAGCTGTAAGCATCTTGTATGCACACATGTGGATACATTAACTTTATTGTAACAGACATGAGAGAGCACCATAAATATAGCTATAAACTGTCTATTTTTGTGTGAAGTATTCCTTGGTTTTAAACAATGAATTAAGTTGGTTACACGCATTAGGAAAACTTCTTTGTCTCTGTAAATCTCCTCTGTTATATCCAAGAATCTCCAGAAGAGTGGATGTAACCCAGAGAATTTGGCCTATTGTGTCAGCTGTGTGTGTATTTCCAATGTTTCCACTATTTAGGGCTCAAAATAGTTTTCCTGTGGCTTTGGCTGCACAGCTACAAGGATAACTCTCAGTGCTGAAAGTGGAAAAGTGGACATCCAACTCAGAGTTTTGCCAACAGATTTCTGTAATAAGTATAATGTGGCATGTTAGACCTCCCCACCATCCCATATATGGAATGTGTCCCACACAGATGTCAGAAACTTTCAAAACTGAGCATACTTGGAAAAGCATATTGACATTTGGGAGTGACAACCTTTCAGAATAGACTACAGCTGGTCCCCAAGTTTCAAACGGTCGACTTACAATCGTTCGCAGTTACGACCCAAGCTGTCGTAAAAGGCAGACCCTGAGTTACGAACACGAACTGCGCTTACGAACAGCGCGGTCGCGTGTAACTCTATGGGATCCGACTTATGAACAAACCAAGTTATGACCAATTGCTTGGTCCGTAACCAGTTCGTAAGTCAGGAAGAGGCTGTATATCCTCCCTGTAGCCTATACCCTTGGAAGTTATACCCACAGGGTTCTGTGCCTGACACACAATACAGTATGCACTTAGAGGAGCCATAAAGTATGCAAGTTGCTGCTTTCATGGGAAGTTGGTAATGTGACATCCGATGACCAGTTGCCAACATTGGTATATTAGTGAATTTGCACAAAACACAAAAAACATCAGACACATGACGGACGATTGTTGTCTTGCTCCCAGGAATGCAAGTGAAGACATCTGTAGTGGCTTAAAAATCTGTCAACAGAACTTAAACCTTAAATAAAGGGGAGGAAAGGAACAATGAGCTTACCTGAGTAGAATAATATGATAGAAAGTTTATAATGATGTGGAATTAATTTCCCTTGTGTGTTACAGCTTTCTATAACTTCCATTTCATGATCCTGCATTTCTCTTCTCAGTGATTTAGAGCATAGCTTTGCAACCTGGTGGACACAAACAGCTCAGGTAGAGTTGTAAGTGTAACCATCCTTCTAGTCCCTATGGCCACATAGGTCTTAAAATTCTAGAAATACGGTATAGAACATGTGAGAACACGGTATAGAAAAGGTTGAGAACTGTTGATTTAGAGTTAATAAAAGTGAGAATATACCATGGTTCTCTCAATGAAAGCTAAGAGGAGTGTAAAATGAAGGATGAGCTATGCAGTGAACAACATTGGATGGATATACCGAGGAATCAAGCACTTCTAAATTCCTCTCTCTTTTATTCTGAGTTAAGTAAATAGAACATTTTGTCTACTCTTCCAGGAAGTTTTCTTCTCTTTAAGGCCACATCCAATTAACAGTGTTTTGCTGCAGCAAGAATCTTTCTTTAACGGGAACTGGATCATGTGGTAATACAGAAATTGTAAACAGTATTCAAATAAAGGTCCTGCTTGTTAGTAGCTTCTTCTGCGACCTACTCTGTCCTTGGTCTGCTCCCTGCTTCACTTCCCATGGATTTGATTAGTATTTTTGTGCTTAAAACACCCAATCTAATTTTCCAACTTTATCTGCTGAGTATTGCACTTTCACCACCTTTCAGATATATCCGCATGGATATCTCATCAATAGCTCATGAACATCTTCTGTGTTCTTTTCATTACAGAGAAGACCATTGGTGTGCAATTAAGGATAGTCATATTAATCTTGCCATAATGTCCCTTACTTGTAACATCTTCATTAATACTTCAGTGTTCGATTGCATGCTTGATCCAAGGCATTTTTCCAGTCAACTAATAACAAAAAGTTTTTGGCTTTGATGATATTCATAGATATAACATTAGTTTCTCCTCCACTGCACTGCAACCTCATTTAATACCTCGCGTCACACATCGATAGTACCAGCACACAAGGACATGCTGTTGCTCCTCCTCCCCCTTACTGCTCAGTGAGCATTTGTCATTCATCATTAAATAGCCAGAAGGTGGGCAATAATAGCAACAATAATGTGGAAATGTTGTCTATTAATGCCAGGATTTTTCTTCACATTGGGATAGGTCATAGGGACGTAAAGGTACTGTACCTATTGCTCCAACTAACTTTAAATGGATTTTGTTACATTTTGTGGTTCTGTTCTCCCAGAACATCCATACCAGGCCTGCAGATGTGGGGGGAGGAACAACTGCCCCAGGGCCCAGTGATTCAAAGGGACCTGGGGCTCCTGGCACCTGCTGCTGCTACTGCAGCAGTGGTTGGGTTCTGGGCCCTTTCAATCACCACCAGAGCCCCATGTAGCACTCAGAGCCTAAGGGAATGGCCTCCAGTCAGTGCTGGGGTGGGGCAGCGTGGTCTGGGTAGCACAGAAGGCCGGCTGCCCTGGGCCCACCTTTCTGCCTGAGATCCCACCCCTTGTGGGAGCACAGAACTGGGGCTCCCTCCCTTGTCCAGGGAACCAACGAATCTGTTGGCTCACTTGATCCACACTATGCCACTATAGAACTCATGGGACATTATCAGACTCATGGCCCTTAGTAGCCCATAATCCACCACAGATGGGTGGTTAAACATTTTACTCCATATTTTGAAAACTCTTGTAAAATGTGTGGGAAGAAGGGAAAGTCTAAGACATACCAATCCTCTGTATTTACTTTCTTGCTCGGCAGTAGCTCCTCATTGTGCATTGTGCTTGTTTTCATCATACAATGAATTGTAGGGTTACCTGAAAAGAAGAAATGGACCATAACAACAACAACAACAAAAGAACAGCAACTCCCTACCTGCTCCTTAAGCTCTCCTCAAAAGTTGATGCTACTCCTCTGCACAGACAACTCATAAGTGACAGTTGCTCCTCACCATAACACTTCCGGATTTAAGTGATATGTTTGCCCTTCCATTCCGGGTATACTATTCCCCTCAGCCAAAACAGAGATAGATTGTTTCAAATTCCTCTCCCCTCACTCCTTTTTTTTCCCCCTTAATCCCTCTCTCTCCCCTCTTCTCCAAACAAGCAGCAGTGAGAGGGCGTATGCTTATAGACTCCATGGCCTGGAGGATGCATTGTGATAATTGAGTCTGACCTCCAGTGTAAGGCAAGCCAGAGAACTCCCCCCAAAGCAATTTCTAGAGCATTTTTTAAGAAAAATATCTAGTCTTGACATAAAAATTATCAGTGATGGAGAATCTACTATGACGCTTGGTAAATTGTTCCAATGGTTAACTACCTCACTGCCAAAATGTATGCTTTATTTCCAGTATGATTTGATTAGCTTCAACATCCAGCCATTGGTTCATATTGGACCTTTTTTTTTTTTTTTGCTAGGTTTAAGAGCCTTTTATTAAATATTTGTCCCCAGTGTAGACATCTGTAGCCTGTAATCAAATCATCCCTTAACCTTTCTTAGTTAAGCAAAACAGATGATTGAGATCCTTGAGTCTGTCACTACGAGGCATGAAACGTAATAGAGAGGTAGCCGTGTTAGTCTGATCTTGGTAAATCAAAAGGAAAAAAAATCTGAAGTTGGTCTGTCCCATGAAAGCTCATCGCCTAATAAATTATCTTGTTAGTCTTTAAAGTGCTACATCATTTTTCCCCCTTTTGTTTTATTTCAAGGCATATTTTCTATTCCTTTAGTAATTCTTGTAGCTCTTCTCTGAACCCTCTCCAATTTATCAACATCCTCCTTGAATTGTGGATCATAGTCACACGAGTGCCAAAAATGGAGGTAAAATAACCACTCTACTTGAGATTCCCATTTAGGCAGCCTAGGATTGCATTAACTCTTTTGGTTACTGTCTCACATTGGGATCTCACATTCAGCTAATTATGTATAATGTGACCCTCCCAAATCTTTTTCAGTGTTGCTGCTTCCCAAGACAGAGTCCTTCATCCTCTAAGCATGGCTTACATTCTTTGTTCCTAGATGTAAACATTTATACTTAGCCAAATTAAAAAATTGTTAGATTGTGGTCAGTGTACCAAGCAATCCAGATTGCTCTGAATCAGCGACCTGCCCTTTTCATTATTTACCACTCTCCCAATTTTTGTGTCATCTGCCAATTTTATCAGTGATGATTTGGGGTTTTCTTGTAAGCCATTGCTATATTTAGTAGTGTTGGGCCAAGAAGCCTGTAGGACCCAACTGGAAAGGGAAACACACCTATCTGAGGATGATTCTCCATGAGAAATTCCAGTCATCCCTATGCTATCCTATTCTTCCCACTCCCTTCTGCTTCTAAGCTAGTTTGAAGAATACCCCATCCTGGCCTTGCAAGGATCAACCAGTTATTTAACATGGTTGTAAAATGGTTTAGAAAATGTGTAGTGGAAACATGTTGACTATTTTTCAACTGTTTCCCACAACCAGCAGTTTAAAAGTTCAATTTAATCAATGAAGTCATGTTAGGAGTCACAGGAAGGCAAAGTTTTTGTAATTAGTAACCTTTTTGGAGACAGTTTCCTTGTGATACAAACATCATATTTAGTTATCAAACTGCTTAGTGCCCAGACAAACAAAATGAAAGGTTCTGAGGCATAGGAAGGAAGGAAAACATGAAGTGCTAGATCAGAGGTCAGCCAATCTGGATTTATATTATGACTGAGGTGGTCTACTGTTTTTTTAACAGTGCTTTTGTAAGGGCCTTAACAATGTACAAAACTTGAATTAATGTATATAAAATGTCATTTCTTCCTCCATTGCCTGGAAGGAGATAGTCTGAGTGCAAAGTGAACTATGTCTAGACTACATGTCCAGAGAACACGTCTGCTCTTCTGACATTTTTTGCAGAAGAGTAGACGCACCCTTTTGGAAGCCCTGTCTTCCTTGTGCCTCGGAAGGGCTCTTCCAAAAGAGGAGGTTTTTCTGAAATTTGGTCCAGTGTAGATAAATTTGGTCCAGTGTAGTCTTCCGACAAAACTATCAGAAAAAGGTACGTAAATTGTGGAGCACAATTTGAGTACCTTTTTCTGACAGAAAACAGCAGTCTAGACATAGCCTCAGTCTTTGGACACTTTAATTGTGTTAACATTTTTTCTCATTAAATAATTCTCTGCCTCTACTGCAAAACAAGGAGAGAGACTTTCCTTTCTCTTTCTGGACTATATTTTTCATTGGCTTGCTCCAAAATATTGAGGTTATACTTCAAAATAGTACTTTGCCTTCACAGATGTTATGTGGTTCAAGCAGAATACCCAACTCAACCACCTCTGTAGGTTTAAATTAAGAATTGCATAGCTCATATATTTTCTCTCTCCCACTCAACCCCCCCAATTTAGAGTGCTTTAACCCTGTCCATCAGCAACAGGGCTCTGGCATTTTTGTTGTAAGAAACACATAGTATTTCTAGTATATATTTCATCAGGCTGTGTAAGACCGTATTCAGTAACTCTTCCATATGAGTACATTTTGTTTCATGGAGACATGGCTGGCACATGAACAACACCTAAAATGCCTGCTGCTTATTTGTTGTTCACTTCTTTAATTAAGCTCAACAAAAAGGTTGGAAAATGCCCAACTTTTTTGCTGTTGTTCCATTTTCAGAGTGGTTGGCCAAGCCAGAACAATTGTTATCCTAATGGCTACAAAGAAGGTGATGCAGCTCTGTTCAAAGTTCAGAGAATATGGTGCTGGAACAATTTTGATAGTGAGAGTACTGACAGCCATTGAACCAAACTGCAAACCCTGTATATAATGGAAACCACTTCAAGCCACGGGTTACTGCTTTACCTCCTACACCAGTAGTTCCAGCACTTATGGGAATAGCTATTTTATTATTTAATTCATACTTCTAACAATAGATTGATAAACTACTTCTATAGTAAGAATTTTGTAACTATAGTTTGATTTCTGCAAAATAAATATTAGAATATTATTTCTTCAACCCTGTCATTGCTGAAAAGATGTTTTATCAAGGAGGTTTTTCTCCACACTTACTACATTGCAATAGAAACATACCTAGGAAATTACAGGGTGGCCCCACTATAAGTCGCCCCGATATACATCTGTTCCACACTAAAGTTGTTGACGTTTGTAGAAAGTGATGCATTATAAGTCCTCCCATTCTCCGCTATAAGTCGTGAGAAACACTGTCCCCAATTTGCTTAAATGGAAGTCAGCCATGGGAAAAAGATTCCCCACTTTAAGTTGTTTCACTGTAAGTCCAAGTTTTTTGGAATGTATCTTGGACTTATAGCGAGGATGGCCTGTACTTGACCTTTGTGGGTGTGACTACACTGCAGTTGAACACCCCAGGTTGGCCTGTGTCTGCTGACTTGAGCTCCTTGTGCTGCAGAGCTGTAAAATTTTATTATACAGGTATAGGGTCCCTACAAGGGGGAGAGACCCAGAATCTCTGTTCCAGCCAGAGACCAAACATCAACGTTGCAATTTTACAGCCCCAAAGGCCAAGCTCCACAAGCCCAAGTCAGCTAACATAGGCTAGACGTGGGTGTTTAATTGCAGTGTAGACATAGCCTGTGTCTGTCTAGTCACAACAAGCTGAGGGAAATCATTCTGCTGAAGACTTTTATTTACACTATACATAAGCCTGAGCCACAGAGTTTGGATCTGGATCCAATTTTTTTAAGAGCTCAGGTGTTTGAATCTGAAGTATAAGTTTGGCACACTGCAAAGGCAGTAGAATGACCCAATTGAGTTTGGATGGGTTTTTGATTTACACAAATTTCTTATTTACACAAATATGCGGGTCTTTTGTTTACTAATACATACTGTAATCCCCATTATATTTTTCTGTTTCTCTATTTTCCAATGAATATGTTCTGTTCTATGAATATCTTTTTTTGTTTTCTTGTAATATTCTAGCAGCTGTTGAATTGCTATAGTGCTTCAAGAAAGGGATCTGTCCATTTACATTTCAAGGAAATATCTGTGAGAAAAGTACGGGACACAATTTAATTTTACAGGACACTATCCCACTGAAAATAAGTGGCAGAATGGCTCTTGCACAAGAGGGGGTTTTTGCACAAGAAGGAACAGTGTAGATTGCTCCTGCTTGCACAAAAGCCCCTTGTGCATAAATGGCGGCTCATTAGATTTGCGTATCTTCTTGTGCAAGAATGTTCAATGTAGACATAGCCCTGTGGGATAGTGTCCTGTAAAAGCCCCTTGCGCAAAAATGGTGGCTCATTTGCATATCTTCTTGTGCAGGAATGCGCAATGTAGATGTAGCCCTGTTGTTTTATAGTACAATAACAACATAATGCAAGATTTTGATAGGATTATTCCTTGGCAACATTCTTTTTTAGAATGCTACCAAACATTTCTTAGAAGCTCCTTATTAGATTAGAGCAGTGATGAGCAACCTGCAGCCCATGGGCTACACATGGTTCTCCAGGGTAAGCTACTGTCAGGCCACCAGATGTTTATGTTGCATCTGCAGGTACGGCTGCCCACTGCTCCAACTGATGGCAGTTTGCTGCTCACAGCCAATGAGAGCTGTGAGGAACTAGTGGCCAGCAAGTCCCTGTGGCCTGCGCTACTTCTCACAGCTCCCATTGGTCAGGAATAGTGAACTGCAGCCAATGGAGCTGTGGGCAGCCATACTTATGAACACAAGATAAAAAGCCTGCATGGCAGCCTGCCACCAGTTTACCCATTATGAACCAGGTGCGGCCCACAGTCCGCAGGTTGTCCACCTCTTGATTGGGGTGGGGCATTCAGAAATTAAAGAGAAGTCCCTCATCCACTGGTTTTACAATACTCAGCTTGCTGCCAAAACAATAAAACAACAAAATAGCTCCAAAGCAAACTGGGCAGGGAAGTTACATTCAAGTCCAGCTGGCTACCCATTTGCATTGAGTAGCATTTCATCCATGGCTGCAGCCAGTGCTAACTCTCATGACTAGGATTTTCCAAGTTATTTGAGGTAAATATAGTCCTTCTTTTTCAGTTTGGAAGGGGGCAGCACCCAGCACACTGACGGTGTGTCTAGACTACAGGGTTTTTTTGAAAAAAGTGGCCCTTTTTCAAAAAAAAATCCCCTGCATCTAGACTGCCACCCCGTTCTTTCAAAATTAAATCGATGGAACACAGCGGGTTTTTTGACCGCGGTAAACCTCATTTTAAGATGAAGAACGCCTTTTTTCGAAAGTGCTCTTTCAAAAAAAGGTGTTCTTGATGCAAACGGGGCTTTTTCGAAAGAGAGCATCCAGACAGCCTCGGTGCTCTCTTTCAAAAAAGCGTCTCACTTTTCAAAAAATAACTGAAATTGGTAATGTATGAACAAACTCTTCATGTTGGAAATATGGCCACGATGTCTGAGAGCCCCAGTTTGGTTAGCACATGCCTCATGGTCACACTGCATCTCCCAGCAAGCACTATGACCTCTTTCTTCTGAGCCAAAATGGTACATCATGGGACTCCTTGACCCACATATGTAGTCCAGGTGGTAAAAACAGCCCATGAAAGCACTTTGCAATGAGGGGAGGAGGAGGAATGAGGTAGCTAAACTACATTCTCCATACAGCACCAGGGCAGTACCTTGTCATTTAAAATGTTCCTTTTTCATGTTTTGTCAAAAATGCAATGTTCTACCAAAAAAATTTTAAATTTTTTTTTGATGGAAAATACACACCCTACTCTAAAGATGTTTGCACTTCCCATCCCCATTCAGTTCTCCTGTCATCCTCCCTGCTTTTCACCTTTACTTCACCTGGCCCTAGCTCCTTTTCAACACTCCCCCAACTCTCCTCTCCTCCCACAGCCCCCCTGCCCAGCCCTTCCTCCACCCTCCCAGCTAATCCCCACCCCTTCCCACACCCCTCCTGCTCCAATGCCTCCTCCAGACTCCCAGCAAATCCCCACTCCTTCCCACAGCCCCCTGCCCCAGCCCCTCTTCCCCCCTCCCAGCTAATCCCCACTCCTTCTCATAGCCCCCCTGCCCCAGCCCCTCCTCCCAGCTAATCCCCACTCC
>JANRFK010006688.1:27117591-27142086 GCA_030068395.1 Apalone spinifera
GGGGGGGGTGGAATGATTGCTGCTGCTGTGTCCCTTTTTAAAATGCAGAGTGGCAGTGTGAGGGTTATCCTGAGACCCGGCAGGGGGCTGGAGAATGAGCCAGTATCTTTGCTCGCAGTCTCCTCTCTGACCCTTCAAGAGTGCAGAGTGGCAGGAGGAGGAGGGGGTGATTGACTAGTCGATCTTGCTACCTGATAAACTCCTGCTTATCAGGTAGTCAACTATTCCTTCACATCCCTAGTAAGGATGAATATGTGTAAAGGCTTTCCATATGCATGGTCATTCAGATAGGGAAACAAAACTTTCTCTAAAATAACATGAAAACTATTTATCACATCCCTCTTCTTTTTTTTACCTGGAAACTAGTTGTGACTAATTGCTATTTAGCACTTGTAATGTGAAATGGTTATGGAGTGCAGAATGAGTGCAAAGTAACACCTATATTTTTCTTTTTTTCTCTTTTGTTAGTATGTTACATTTTACATGCTCGGGTTTCTACTGACATTTTTTTTTCGGTTTTGAATTCCTTATTACTTAAGCAAGCCACCTAGAACTTTCATACAAATAGATGCTGAATTGAGAGGTAGGCTATCGAAAGCTCATCTAATAAACCATCTTGTTAGTCTTTAAAGTGCTACATAGTCCTGTATTTTGTTTCAGCTATCTAGGATAGTTTTTCTTTCTGTAGAAGAGGGGCTGTCCAAAGCAGTGTTAGGATTTTTATTTTAATCATGGCAAAATGTGTTTGTTTATTTGCGGGGTGGAAATAGGGTAGAAGATCATCCACATGTGGATATAGTATCAGTGGTTTTGTTCCAAATTACTTGGATGATATGCAAAATAGTTATTTGTTGTAGGCTTAGGTTAATGCTTTAATTGCTACTAATGCAGTGTAATTGTAATAACCAGTGTAGTAAACTGGTATTTAAACAAGTCTCAGGGGGGTTGCTGTGTTAGTCTGTAACTTTAAAAACAACAAGTAGTCTTGTGACACTTTAGATGGTAACAAATGTATTGTTATGAGCTTTCGTGGGTAAAACCCATCAGATGAGTTTGAGTGGAAATTACAGAATCCATAGTATATATAACAGCAAAAGGTCCAGTTTTAATAACGCTAACTAAGTCAGGCTGGACGTGTCCCATTCATAGCTTTTGATGTGTAAATGTGAATATCAAAGGCCGAATAAATTGCCTTTTCTGGTGGTTAATTCATACTATATATTTTAGAAATGTGTGTCTGAGTTTTTGTTCAAGAACTTCTAAATGGTAAGAGCTAGGACCTCCAAATTTGGTGTGCAGCTTCCTCTTATTGAACTTAAAGCAAGGTCAGGGTTTGGTTATGCCAGGATAATGGAATGTACATGGAATTGGATTATTTCTCATAAAATGGAAAGGGAGGGCTGTGGTAGGAGAGAGTTATATGCATAATGACCACAGGGGGGCATCAAGGGGCCAGAGATGGGGATTGGGACAGCTATAACTCCACTGGGCCAGCAGGGAGCAGGGGTGGAGAAAGGGACAGCTATCTACTTTATATTTCAGGGAGGGTCTGCCTGCTGCAGCAGCCATTGACAGGTGTTTCTCACCTTTTTCCCTGGCTGCTGCACTGAGAGGGGGCTGGGATTTTTCTCTCTCCCCAGGGCAGCCTGCATACTGAACCCCCTTAATCCTTCCACCCCCTCACCAGAACAATAATTTAAATGAAGGAAAAACAAAATTTGAGTTAAGGACCAGAGCAACGCTGGGTAAGTCTTCTGGTGTTTAAATATTAGGAAGATACCCTTTGTTATCCCTGTATATTTTTAAAGCTGTCTGATAGTGTGGAGAAGTTAAATGCCACCAACTTGTTTAAATATTCTAATTTACCTCTCCTTTTATGGGTTGCAAAAAGTAACTAAAATTCTGATTATTAAAGACAGTGGTATGTGAATAGTGACATCTTGAAAGTAATTTATCTTGTATTGTACTGATATGCTTAGACGGATTTTTTTCCCCTTCCTATATGTAGATTCAGTGTTTCAAAATGTTAGGTGCTCTCATTCACTAGAGTTTATCAAATACTGAGACAATATTGTTTGACAGTCTCTGTAGCAAGAAAGGAAGCATCTTTTGTTGTTAACATCCTTTCTCTTAGTTCTGCTCTTGCTGCCAGCTGCTCATTGTCTGTACTTGCTTGTATAATATTCACAAGGGACTTCATGAGTTCTTATCAGCCACTTGCCACAGCACATCATTTCCTCGTGTCATCTTTACTCTCTTTAAAAGAAAACAAAACACAGATTTACACCAGAATCTGATAGGCATTAGAAAACAGGGCAGTGTGTGAACACTGTTTCTTTATGACATTGTGTACAGAACAATATTGTTTAAATTAACTCCCTCAAACAGTTTGGTAAAGGTCTTATTTCTGGCACTTATTCTGCAGAGTGTGTCTTCTCCTTTTAGGGAGAAAACATATTGCAAAAGCCTGAAAATCCTCCTCTTATAATCCCTGTCCCAGCAGCCAGAAGACTGGGGAGGTGTATAACTGAAGTGGCCAAGGTTTAGACCATGTCTAAATTCTTTTTAAGCTATTCTCAGTTGTTCCTCCAATTTCCTCGTTATTAGTCAGCTACCAAAAAAAAAAAAAATGGAATACTGAAGAAGAGTCCAAGAATAGCACCCAAGTAGGAGTTTCAGAATTCTTCATTCCAGTAAGGTGATGGCAGGTTTCTCCAGCGCAGAGGCTCCCAACCTTTCCAGACTACTGTACTCTTTTCAGGAGTCTGATTTTTCTCTTGCATACCCTCAAGTTTTGCTTCACTAAAAAACTACTTGCTTACAAAATCAGACCAATGTCACAGCCCACTGCTACTGAAAAATTGCATATGTTCTCATTTTGACCATATAGCTATAAAATAAATCAATTGCAACAAATAGTGCATTTACATTTTAGGATATAGAGATGTATGAACACATCATTTATATGAAATTTTAGTTTGTACTGATTTAGCTAATGCTTTTCATGTAGCCTGTTGTAAAACTAGGCAACTAGCTAAGTTGAGGTACCCTATGAAAAATCTCTGCATACACCTACCTGGTTGAGAACTATTGCTCCAGAGTATTGTCCTTGGAACTTACTGGTTACCCATATCTCCCAATTTATCTGCATCTGCCTCTTCGTGAGGAGGATTAGTTCTTCTGTTTGTAGTCTGTCAAACTTTTTAGCCATTAGGCAAGTAAGTTTTGTACATGCTATGGCCTAGGCAAAAACTACTCAACTGCATTCTATAAAAAGCTAATGTCAGAAAATCTAAAGTTACGTAATGAAGAGGAGTACCTTGCATCTCTTGGAAATCACTCTTTTTCCCTCAAAGTAGCACTGATAGTCTGAAAGGAGACTTAAAAATTTCCCCCTGATTAGAAGGAAACCAATGTGGGTAGGTGGGTGTGTTTTAAAGGCCAAAAATTGAATGTAACATGCAGGGTGGAAATAATCATTCTTCCTATTTTAATATATGAATTGTTTTTAGTTCTGCCTTCCTCTTCTGTCATCAAAAATCAAACACCACCACTAGTTGCTAACTACTTGATATGTTTTTTTTTTTTAACAGGATTAAATTAGAAGAGTCATCCCTTTTGATTTATGAGTGACATCTATTCAATCAGGTGTTATCTTCCAAGAAAAAAATAGTTTGGTCAGTTGCTTCTTGTAGACACTGATGTTTGTTTATAGAAAGGTTTTTTGAAGACTTGTGTCAAATGACGTCAATGGCCAGTTTGTTCTCTTTTACTAGCCCAGCTGTAAAGCGCTTATTGGGCTGGAAACAAGGAGATGAAGAGGAAAAATGGGCGGAAAAGGCAGTTGATGCCTTGGTAAAAAAGTTGAAAAAGAAAAAGGGTGCTATGGAAGAATTGGAAAAAGCCTTGAGCAGTCCTGGACAACCCAGCAAATGTGTTACTATTCCTCGTTCTTTAGATGGGAGACTTCAAGTTTCTCACAGAAAAGGTCTGCCCCATGTTATATACTGTCGTGTGTGGCGTTGGCCTGATCTACAGAGTCATCATGAATTGAAGCCATTGGATATTTGTGAATTTCCTTTTGGATCTAAACAGAAGGAAGTTTGTATCAATCCATACCACTATAAAAGGGTAGAGAGCCCTGGTAAGTTTGAGCATTGATGTCTATAGTCTGAACAAATTAACCACAGACAGTGTTGCTTTGCCAATTTAAATTCCCTCGGGCACGGGTGGAGTGGAATATAACATTCAGGTTAGAATGGGTGGAGTTTTCCTGGTAAAAACCTTACAACTATGGTTTACTGTGTAGCATATGATCTATGGAAGATTTTTCTAAATCCTGGCTTACTCGTTGACTTTATTGTGACAAGCATTTGGCTCTAAATACAAAAGTAGTCAACTAAAGACTTAATCTTTTTTTTTTTTAATAGAATATGGAGTGTTAGGAGTACACTAATCCTTTAAAATTATTAGTACTTTGCACTTAGTATGGATGTTCTGGTTTTAAGTAGCTCACTAAACTAGCAAAATATGACTAGTTTTCATGCTGTGAAGTATGAATTAAGTCTGGCAAGAAATAGAGTCCATGTTTTTAAAAGTAATTTTTAAAAATCCACAAATTGTAAGAAGTAGTTAAATCTTTTGTAAACTTTTTCTTGTTCCTTCTCAGCTGGTAATGGGAACTCTTTAATTATGGTTAGTGAATAGATTGTGCATTATTTTATGCTGTTCATTATAGCTATATTTAACAATTTTTTAAAAAAATTTTGTGCATAACTTTTTTGTTTTGTTTTGTTTTTAGTTCTACCTCCAGTGTTAGTACCTAGACATAGTGAATTCAATCCACAGCACAGCCTTCTAGTTCAGTTCAGGAACCTAAGCCACAATGAACCGCACATGCCACACAATGCTACATTTCCAGATTCTTTCCAGCAACCCAACAGCACTCCATTTTCCATTTCACCAAACAGTCCCTACCCGCCGTCTCCAGTGAGCAGCACTTACCCGAGTTCCCCTGCTAGTTCTGGACCATCTAGTCCATTTCAGCTACCAGGTGAGAACTGTCTGTACGTGAACTCTGCTGAGAAATTAAAAATATGCTTGTAATAACAAAAGCTTTTGTGATTCCCTTTTGCCTCTGTTTCTGGTATCAATTGATATTGGCTTAATATCAACCGATTCTTGTACTCTTAATCGTTACTACTTTCCTTAGTCTTTTGATACGGGTTGGAAAGAACTCTTGTGAATTATTGCAGTTTTTATTTTGCCAAAAACCTTCTAAGGTATCACTAGAATATGGAAACATGGGGTTATTGAATTAATTTAGTGTTTTTTAAATGAGGTGCAATGCAGAGAAGAAATAAGTTAATATGTAACAGTCCTTTTTAAAATCAGAAGGAATTTGATGTTAACACATTCTGAGATCATGGAGGCTTACCTTATATTAAACATCATCCAGTAATATGGAATGGTAATTTCTTAAGACCTCAAACTGCAGTAATGAGTTGTGCTGAAGAATTGGGACTTATAATAAATTCCTACATCTAGCTAAGTATGTGTGTGTGTATATATACTCATCTAATGACCAAGCACCTGACAAAATTAGTGGCTCTAGCTGAGTGAGCAAAGCAAGGCCTTATGCTCCACTTGATGGTATCTATCTATCATTTATAAATCTATCTTCATTTTTAGTTTTAACTTCTGCATTTTCCTTGTTTTAAGCTGATACTCCACCTCCTGCATATATGCCCCCTGAAGATCAAATGGGACAGGATAATTCACAGTCTATGGACACAAGCAACACTATGATTCCTCAGATTATGCCAAATATATCCAGCAGAGGTAAGATAGTATGGTGGACAATACATTTTTGGTTGGTTTCTTTAATAATGACAGCCAGGTTCAGAGGTGACTTAACTGGAGTAAGTTTAAGCATAGTTAAGTAGAAATAACTTGCATATGACAATGGAAGAAGTTCAGGTTTGTACCAGAAGCAGCTGCCACCGGAAAGAGAATGCAAGGTGAAACAAACCCTATCCAGTTCACTTTTTTACACCATTTTATAGGTTGGCTACTTTAAAATCAGCCAACAAAAGAACACAAATCCTCTTTTTGAATTGCACTTTCAGTAACTAGGGGTGTGATTTATTTCCCCCCCCCCCCCACCCCAAATTGTTCAGACCCTGTCTTTTACCTTTGATTGGACATAGTGTTGTTTGCTCCATATCCCTAGAAATCAGGCCTCAAAAAGTCAATTTATAAATAAGTTTTATAAAGAAAACGTTTTTCTTGTCCCACTTTGTTTGCACAAGTTTCACCGAAGTCTCAGGAAGAGGGAAAGAGACACCAAAATAAGAGTGAGTGATTGTGAAACACAACTTTTAAGGTAACTTGGGGCAGGTGTAGGACCTGAAGGTGGTATTACCATTTTTAAAAATTGGTAGTGTCATTTTTAACTGCATCATACTTTGAAGTCTGAACATAAGATACAAATGTGAGATTGTGGAATCAATTTTTTTTACTGCTATGTGAAAAGGATTGTTAAATACTTCTAAATTGAAATACATATTGACATTTCATTTCATTGTATTATAGATGTTCAACCTGTTGCTTATGAAGAGCCCAAGCACTGGTGTTCAATAGTGTACTATGAATTAAACAATCGCGTTGGAGAGGCTTTTCATGCATCTTCCACCAGTGTCCTAGTGGATGGCTTTACAGATCCTTCTAATAATAAAAACAGATTCTGCTTAGGTTTGTTGTCCAATGTCAATCGCAACTCAACTATTGAGAACACTAGACGACATATTGGAAAAGGTAATTAATAAATGTACTTTATGCCTCCTTTAAGATAGCAATAGATTGACAAACTTCATTTGAAAAAAGGCATATTGAAATGTGCAACAATGAAATTATATATAGTGATTGCAGATGCACACAAACCCTTTCTCCAGGTATATTATTTAAAACAAGTTGTGACATACACATTGTATATCTGTGATAAACATTGGAGAATGCTGCTCACAGAATCCCAGTAACTAACCTAAATTATGTACAATATATTAAAATCCCCATATTTTAGAGTAGGGAGAATACTTTTAGCGAACAATCTTTTGTAAGTATTCAGTGTTTAGTGCCAGCACTTCAGCGCAATTGTAGATTCTGGGACTATCTGCAAAGTTTCATATATACAGCGACCATTTTAGATTTGTTCCTTAGAAAAAGTTCTTGCTGCTGTTTAATATTTTAGAGTTTTGTTCTTCGTTCACACAGGCTATTCAAGTGTTGTATGGTATGTTTAAGTATCCAGGATAAGTTGAAAGCAAAGTAAAATAAGGTTGTTAGGATTTGTTTTAGAGAGTGAATCCAAGATGCTGGAGGCATAGGGTGTTCCCAGATTTGAACATAGGGTGTTCTCTGGATCGGCCATACTTTTCACCTGAAAGTACTATATAGACATGCAGTTTTCAGACAGATGAAGCCTGCTCAATCTCTTAAAGTACGTTAGTGAATTTTTAAAATGCCCCATTATGTGCCTTTCCTTTTTCATGCCTTTAAGAAGAAAACTCTTTTCTTTCTGCTATGCTTTATAAAGAGCATTTTAGTACTTACAATTGTTTAGATTACCATTGGTCAAAATGAAACATTTGGCCTTGGAAAGCCACAGGTACTATAGCAAGGAATACGGCATTTTTCTTTTGGGGTACTTCTGAGGTGGATTACTGGAACCATCAAAAGATCAGCCGTGTAATACTTTTTAATACACACTATACTAATGTAAGTCTGTCTACATAGTTATAAGTGAAAAACTTAAAGTTAAAATCTCTAATCTTAATTTTAACTCTTAAGTGTAGTCACTGTCCCAAAAACAGACTGATTTCTACTCCATGCATTTGACAAAATGGATTTTACCCACAAAAGCTTATGCTCAAATCTGTTAGTCTTCAAAGTGTCACAGGATTCCTTACTGTTTTTGCAGATGCAGACTAACACAGCTATACCTCAGACTTTTTTCTTGAGGCAAGTGAATTTTGTATGATGACGTCTGTTAACTTTACAAAGGAATAGAATTACATTTTCTACTTATCTTACTGCTTTTACTGTTTCAGCTATAAGACTTAAAAAAAAAAAAGATAATTGATTTCTTCATTTTGAGTTTTATTTTCCTCTGGAGAAGCAGACATTTCTGTTGCAGCCTGCTTGTGTACCTCTAGTCTCCAGTAAAATCTCTGAGAGACCCAACCACTTACCTTACCTTTAGATGGAAGGCCATCTAAGTAATGAGGCAGGAAAGAAGCAGAATAGAATAGATTTACATGGGGGAGAGGCCTATGCTCAAAGCCACTGTAAGCCACGTGTTTGATTAACTGACAAAGGAGTGTGCTTTCAAGTTCCTTGCCCCAAACTTGGTCCTATCCCAGACTCCTAGTGGGCCTGAAGAGGTTCACCAATAGCTGTCAGCCTGAAAGAGCAGCTCAGGTCTTCCTTTGTTATATGCAGTGTTGTGGCTGTGTAGGTCTCATGATACTAGAGACAAGATAGGCGAGGGAATAGCTTTTATTTGATCAGCGTCTGTTGAGCAGCTCTATAAATTCAAAAGCTTGTGTCTCTTCAGGTCTGGGAAACATGAGAGTCACAACTAAACACAAGATGGAACAGATAGTTTAGCATAAGAAGCTAACACATTCCAAGGAGCCATTCACAATTAAGTGACCCCTTAATAAATTTCCAGTCATGGAGGGGAGAGGGAAATTAGCTGGCAGGAGACTGTTAGATGGTTATAGATTGTAGTAATAAGCCATACATCCATGATGTCTCCTTTCCATTGCTCTTAGTATTTAGATAGCTATTAATTTAAGCTACCAAGTTCATCTTTTGAAAGTGTACAAGTTTCCTTTGAGGAAAAGGACTAATAGGTCAGATACAGAGTGATTGCTTTGTGAAAAATATTCATTTACAGATTATGATTTTTGTCATTTATCATTTTCTTATGAGTTCATTCAAGAGTGTAACAATTGTCTGGTGGCACTCACATAATTGCTATTGGGGCATTTTAGTGCACTGAGGGTACATTGCATATTGAGACGGGCATCTTGAAAGTTGTGTTGCGGAGATACATCTGTAGTCTTTGCATCTATTATGGGATGGCCTAGTGCTGTTTTGGGTTGGACACTCTGCAATCTCCCTTATAATTGATGAGAGAAGGCCATCTAGTGGACTGATATAAAATGAAATAGTTTGAGATGAGTGCATTAAGCCATATATATGGCTTATTTGCATATGGAAGCTCTTCAAATAGAAGTCTGACTAAATTGTCTTGGAGCTCAAGAGTTATTTACACTAATACAGCTTAACTTGAAACAACTTTTTATCTGATTTCCCCCTTCTCCCCCCCCCCCCTTTTGTTTTTAAGGAGTTCATCTCTACTATGTAGGTGGGGAAGTATATGCTGAGTGCTTAAGTGATAGCAGCATATTTGTACAGAGCAGGAACTGCAACTACCATCATGGCTTTCACCCTACAACTGTATGCAAGATTCCCAGTGGCTGCAGCCTAAAAATTTTCAACAATCAGGAATTTGCCCAGCTTTTAGCTCAGTCTGTCAACCATGGATTTGAGGCAGTGTATGAGCTCACCAAAATGTGCACCATTCGAATGAGTTTTGTAAAGGTAAATACATTTTGGTTTTGTATCTAAGCATTTAAATTCTCTCTGGAATGAGAGAGGTTCAAGCAAATTATTCAGATTGACTTTGATACTATTTTGCGCAGTTATTTGTGATGTAACACTTCTGCGTTTTAGTCTGACTCCTTATGTTGGAGTCTCATTATTGTTTTACCTTTATACTTGCCAGATGAGTATGCTTTGCCATAGTAGTTCAGTAGGCCCCCTGCTCCATCTGGTTATATTAAATGGTTCCTTTCTCAGATCAGAAATGTGCTATAACTTGTAAACTTCCACTTTCTAAGGAAACTTGTAATGTGCACTTATGCTAATGGAGCAAAAATAATGTGGCCTGTCGGACCACTAAAATGGCCGTGATATGGGAAAAATGAAGGGGGAAAAAAAATATATGAATGACAGTTTAACTCCTCCTCGTGCCTTTCTCGGTTCTTTCTCCCAATAAAGTTTGAGATCATAGACACATACGTTTCATCAATCCCTTGGGCCTTCAATATACTTTTTAGGAGAATAAAGAGAAAGTTACTTTTTAAAATGTATGCTGCCATATTGTGCCTTTCTTAAAAAAGAAATCCTTCAATATCATGAGTTTTTAAAAAACTGGCTTTGTATTAGTAACTGGTCTGACTCTTAATATAGTAAAAAAAGGTGACTTGTCGCAATAAGCTCTTCTGCATCTGGTCCTTAAAAATATGCTCAATATTGAGTATTTAAAGTTGAATAGGGGGCTGTGCCTGCCAAACTTCCTGTCGTGGTGGGTAGGCAACCTCGCTCTCCTCCTCCCTCACCCTTCGTTGCGGCCTAAACGTAACTCCACTGGTGCAACACAGCAAGGGGGCCTCACCGCAGTACCCCCGGGCCTTCTTGGGAAGGAAAAACCAGGGCCTTTATCAGTAAAGAGGGCTGGGGAGTTTACCTAACAGCCCAACTGGCATCTTCCCCGCCCCGCTCATCCCGATTTGCCTTCATGTAGCGGTGCTGGGGAGCCAGACCTGGGGCACATGCTCTCCTGTGGACAGGATGGTTCGCAGCTTGCTGTCTTGTGGCGCAAGTGATTCAGTCTCCCAGGGCTGGCTACATGCAGCCAGGTGAGACTGCCGCTGTTCATCTTCCTCCTTGTCCTAGAAGCTGAGCAGACTGGCCCGTGTCGCCTCTTTATTCTCCTGTAACCACTTCCTTCCTTGATCCTTCTTTTTTAAAGAAGAGAGGGTGTTTTGATGGGTAATACGCACAAATGGGATTTTACATCACAACTAACTGGTTAAACATTAAGTTAAACCAGTTAACTGATTAAATGAGCTGGGTATGGGGCACTCCAGCCCAGCTGCCCTCCCCCTTGTTCTCCCACCCCTATGGGCTGGAGCTGCCTTGTCTGGGGTGGTGCTCCCCTGCCCGGGGCACACAGGAGCTGGACCTGCTGTGGTTGGGGCTACAGCCCTTACCAGTTAACTGTAATCTGTAAGGGGTGAGATTTACTGATTAACCTTTAACATCCCTAGAGCACAGTAGATTTAGCACATTTGTAAAGTAATTTGTGTTAAAGTGCCATGGAGCAGTGATGCTCTTAAGTTTCATTGCTTGTGGAGGCCACTCTTCCAACCTGTCTGTGTGGTTCTTTCACGGTATCCTGTGGAACGTGTGGGATATCCTTGTTCTCACAAAGAACTTTGATAATTCACTTGGTGTTAATCATAGTAAAAAAGCATCTGTCCTGATAGTCTGAAGGGGGAAAAAAAACCATGGCTCTAATTTATAAAGAAAATCTCAGAAGTAAATTCTTCTGAGCCTCTAAAGATAATTCATAGATTAAAGGCCAGAAAGGACCATTAATTACCTAGTCTGACAAGCTGTATAGCACAAGCAGTAGTACTTCCCTGAGTTAATACCAGCTTCAAGTCCAATAACTTGTGGAATTACAGCCTCTCACTTGGAGTCTGTTAATTATCTTGTACAATGTTAGTGTTAGTACTTTATCCTGTTATGTACATGTTTCATGGTAATCCCTAGGAGCCCAAAATTAGATTGGAACCGTATCCTGTTGTATACTTTACAAACTTCATGCTGACAGTCTTTTTCCCAAAGAGCTTAAACAACACAAGTTAGGAGAGAGGAAGTATTAAACTCCAAAAAGAAGTTTAAAGAACAGCTAGCCAAAAACTCAAAAGGTAATAACAAAATGTTTTTTAAGTACATCAGTAGCAGGAAGCCTGCTAAACAACCAGTGGGGCCCCTGGATGATCGAGATACAAAAAGAGCACTTACAGGCGATAAAGTAATTGTGGAGAAACTAAATGAATTATTTGCTTCAGTCTTCACGGCTGAGGATGTTAGGGAGATTCCCAAACCTGACCCATCCTTTGTAGGTAACAAATCTGAGGACTTGTCAGAGATTGAAGTAACATTAGAGGAGGCTTTGGAATTAATTGATAAACTTAACAGTAACAAGTCACCAGGACCAGATGGCATTCACCCAAGAGTTCTGAAGACTCAAATGTGCAATTGCAGAACTATTAACTATGGCTTGTAACCTATCCTTTAAATCAGCTTCTGTACCCAATGACTGGAAGATAGCTAATGTGATGCAATATTTAAAAAGGGCTCTAGAGGTGATCCTGACAATTACAGACCAGTAAGTCTAACATCAGTACCGGGCAAATTAGTTGAAACAATAGTAAAGAATAAAATTCAGACACATAGAAGAACATAATTTGTTGGGCAAAAGTCAACATGGTTTCTGTAAAGAGAAATCATGTCTTACTAATCTATTAGAGCTCTTTGAAGAGGTCAAAAAACGTGGACAAGGGGGATCCAGTAGATATAGTGTACTTAGATTTCCAGAAAGCCTTTGACAAGGTCCCTCACCAAAGGCTGTTACATAAATTAAGTTGTCATGGGAGAAGAGGGAAGATCCTTTCATGGATTGACAACTGGTTAAAAGACAGAAAACAAAGGGTAGAAATAAATGGTAAATTTTCAGAATGGAGAGGGATAACTAGTGGTGTTCCCCAAGCGTCAGTCCTAGGACCAATCCTATTCAATGTATTCATAAATGATCTGGAGAAAGAGGTAAACAGTGAGGTGGCAAAGTTTGTGAACAATACTAAACTGCTCAAGGGAGTTCAGACCAAAACAGACTGTGAAGAACTTCAAAAAGATCTCTCAAAACTAAGTGATTGGGCAACAAAATGGCAAATGAAATTTAATGTGGATAAATGTAAAGTAATGCACATTGGAAAAAATAACCCCAACTATACATCTAATATGTTGGGGGCTAATTTAGCTACAACTAATCAGGAAACAGATCTTGGAGTCCTCAGAACCCAGAGTTCCTGAGACATAGTTCATTGCCTTTACCCTCAACACCATCCTTCCTCTTTGTTTTCCTTTTTTCCTCAAATTACAATGTTTTTTGCTTGTATTTGGGGGGGAGGGAGAGGTTGTCTCTTAATACCTGTAAATGTCTAATAGTCTAACTTTGTATTTCCTATTGGTAAAATTGGATTAAGGGTATACACTCATGTTAAAGGTATAACATTTCTTCATTTTTATAGGGTTGGGGAGCGGAATATCACCGGCAAGATGTCACAAGCACGCCATGCTGGATAGAAATTCATCTTCATGGGCCCCTTCAGTGGCTGGATAAAGTACTTACACAAATGGGCTCACCTCTTAATCCCATCTCTTCAGTTTCATAGTGCTGCAGTATTACCTTCAATTGTATCTTTGGTGGACTTATTTTTAATTCTAGGGAAACTTCCAGTGTGGATACTGTGAGCTAGATGGAGAACAGATATGGGTTTAACTTTTACCCCCTTTGTGACCAATTCCATTGCATATTGATTCACTTTTAAATTTTAGTTTGTTCTTGTGATCCTAAAATGATAGTTGAGCCCTGTGGTGGGTTGGAGTCTTCTGAGAAACTTGCAACACTTCTCTCTCCTCCCACCCACCTTATATGAAACTTACAGGCATAGGTCTAACTAGAACATATCTTCCTCATTGTCACATAGGGACAAGAGTTTTGAAGGCAGACTTTAGGAGTAAATACATATAATAGATTTTTAGTGTTGTTAGAGCTCTACATTCTCTTTTAACGCACGTGGCTCCAGATTTCAATCAGTATTAAATATGTAGCTGTGTAACATCTTATGGAAGATGTCTGTAACGAAAAATTAGCCTTTATTACAGCTAAATTTGCCTCAATTTGAACAATGTGATTTAAGTGTACTCATCTTGAAATACTTTTTTACAGATGGATGATTAAAACATTTGCATTAACTTTTGGAACATGCAGTCATAAACACCATATACATTGCAGAATATCAATTATTAGCCTTGTCCCATTCCAATTTTGTAATACTACTTTTAACCACCACTTAAAGAGTAATTGATACAAGGTAAACTTTTCGCACTGCTGTGGACTATATACACCTATGCTCTTTTGGATGTAATTGCCAAGACCTAGCTTTTTAGGTACCCTTTTGTATTTTAGCATAAACTCTATTTTTTATAAATGGCAGAACTTGCATTGCAAAGGAGCTAAGTTCTCTACGTATCTGTTTTACCTATCCAGAATTGGCATATTTTAAGCCTCTTGAATCATTTAGCAGTTATTATGCAGTATTAGTGATGACCCTGTACTTCATATCCAATACATATTTGATTAATCTCTCATTTTCGTACTGTTTGAAGACTGAATGGGTTAGCAAATTGGTGATTGAGTGCAGAGCCTTTTATTTGTAGATCAAATGCAAATGGAGTAGGCAATTACCAAAAATCATTACTGTCAAGACTTGTCCTGTGTGAAATGGTGAACTTCATCCCATTCCTGATGAATTTTTCCCCTCCTGTAATCTAGGCCTAAAGTTGGCATTCTTAGCAGAGACACTAATGATTGAATGTAGATAGAGATTCAATTGCCCTTTCTCCCACACTGGTGTATGACTGTGAGAAGACTTGTATTACAGCTGCCTGCTGTATGTGTTGCTTCACCGAGTGAATTACAATGCCCAACCTTTCAACTCAAACACTAACTAAAAAAGGGAGAAATCTGTGAGTAACTCCTTTTCCTAATGAGAGAAATAAATATGTTGTGGAGAATACTAAGTGACATGATTATGGCTCGATTCTTTTAAGTCTAATGTTTTTATGTACGAAGTGCCAGGCCTGTTATGTATACTTATTCATCTTCCCCTTTCTCTATCCAAAACCTGTTTTTTATCCACTGAAAGATAAAAGATTTGGGAGGTAGCCTGAAAACCCAAACTCACGTACTTACTAAAGGATGCTTTGTGTAGCTAGTTACTGCAGTCCCAGGGTATTGATTACTTAAGTTGTTCTTGTGTCCTTTTATTGAATGATAAAGTTTGTGCTTACAGTGATTTACCACATTTATCACATAGTACATAAGTAAATCTTTTTCACAGAACAAAATTGTTTACAGATCATGATTGTTTCTTATGAAATGCCTTAAAGGAATAAAGCTAAACAGAACTTTCATACATCTATAATGCTGTCTTGTACAGGAATAAGTATTTGTACTTGATCTTAAACACTTTAAATAAAATGTTTTCAGGAAAAAAGGGAGTGATATTACTTTGTCATTTATCTTGTAGACCAGTGTTTCTCAACCTTTTTTTATAAAGTACCCCTTTTTTCTCCCAAAAATCGTAAGTACCCCCTTTAAAAAAACCAAAACATTAGTACCTTGAGTTCTTAGTTTTCAAACACACAATTTTTTTCTACCATTGCAACACATTTGTTTAAACAACTTAATTGTAACCCAGCGGGTGATGAAATTTTTGGGTGTAAAAAATGCAGAAATAAGAAAGCACTGTAAAACTTAAAACACAAATTGAGTTTTCTCCAAATTTCAGTTGTGTTGATGTACTCCCTAGATTTCTCATGTACCCCTGAGGGTACTCGTACAGCTGGTTGAGAAACACTGTTCTAGACCATTATTTATTCCTTTGAACTTCAACCAATGATGTGTGGGGGGTTTTTGTTTTGGTTTTTTAAAGTTACAGATTCAGATGTTGTCCATAAGATCAGGGCTTCCATAGTCAAAACATTTTCCTACATCCATATTTAAGTTTGTGAATCTACATATATTATATCTCTACTATATCTTTTCTTGAATAATTTTTCTGAATATCATGACACAGCTTATAGAGTAAAATCTCAGTTGAAGGGGCCTATAGTAAGTCATCCAAGGTTGACATTTATATTGGCTTCCTCTATGCTCCTGTATATGCTTAAATTTAAAAAAATGATTCAGGAATGGGTGCAGGAGCCTGAGCCAGTGCCTAATGAGAGAGCCTGGCTATTTGTTCGTTAGTATTATAATCTTAGCAATACAGTACAACCTCAGCGTTATGAACATCAGAGTAATGTAGGGTCCAGTCAACCAGATACCTCATTTGGAACTGGAAGTTCGCAATCAGGCAGCAGAGATTCCCCCCCCCCCCCCCCCCCCCCCCCCCCAAAAAAAAAAAAAGAATCAAATACAGTACATTGTTAAACTACATGGAAAAAGGAGAAAGCAGCATTTTTCATCATAGTAAAGTTTCAAGGCTGTATGTTGTCATTGTTCAGTTGTAAACTTTTGGAAGAATAGCCGTAATGTTTAGTGCAGGATTAATGAATCTTTCAGAACAACCTCTATTCCTGAGGGGTTCACACCTGCTGCCTTCTTGCTCATACATGCTCTTTTGCAGAAATATGCCAGCTGAGGGCTGCCGTTGAGCTTTAAAATTGGTGCTTATCATAAATACGAGGCCTCTGTCAAAGATTTCTAGTTTTCTAACTTTTATGGTGCAGAGCCACGATATGTTTAGTTATATCTGGAGGGGTGTACCATAGTGCACACATCTCTGAGGATAAGTGGACGGAGAACTGCTTGACACTAAATAGGTGCTACCAGCTTAGGTTTAAATTTTATGACGGCAATCATGCTATGCCTGTGAGTTTGTTGATAGCAGGAAGGGGCGGCCCGTCCATATAGGCAAACTAGGCGGGTGCCAAGTTAAATGGGGCGCCAAATGGTGGCACAATATCATTGAGGGGTTTGGAGGTGGGGGCGCCGATTCCATGGTTCGCCTAAGGCGCCAGTTGCTGGCAGCTAGTCTAGGGCCACTCCTGCTAGCAGGTATAATGTGGTAGGTAGAGAGAAATTAAATGGGTCAGGATCTTGGGAATTAAAACCCAACACTGGTCAGACTCAATGTTACTGTTGTATAAAAAATATTTTACCTTATTTTATAGAGGATAACTGACTTCAATCTTTGTTTGGTGATCATGTTTCTATTTCTTACCACCAGTGATTATTAGCCTTATTGGTAATACCAGCAGAGAGCTCAAAAGATGGAACAGGCAAATACAGAACTACCATTTTGGCCTACTCATAAAGCTGCTGTGACTTCCATTCCATGTATTTCCATGGTTTTTACCCATGAAAGTTTATGCCCAAATAAGTCTGTCAGTCTTTATGGTACCACAGGACTCCTTGTTTTTGTAGATAGACTAACATGGCTACCCCTCTGAGTGAAAGTTTGGAGGGAGGACTTCAGCCTTATGAGTTATAAAAATTCTGGATTGATGAGTATTGCATTCACTTTATTGAAGATAAGGGGCAACATTGGGTTATGAGATCGTGTAGAACCTATCTGTACCTTTTTTGTTATGGTTGAACAGAACTTTTTTTTTCTCAAAATGACTAGTTAGTCAAAATAATTGAGCTGCTTACATATAATGATTGCTTTAGGATTTCTTTAAAACAAAACAAAAAAAACCCATCTTAATGCTTGGTCTGTTGCCTGAAACTATTGATCTCTTTCCATAGTGAGTGTAAAACTATTTTTCCTACAAAAAAAAATACTGTTTTGTAGTCCAGGGCTGGAAAAAATAACATGTCAAGATTTGCCTAGCTTGCAATACTCTGGAAACTAGTGTTTTATAGCTAGCAGTCTTCAATAAATAAAACCCATTTTAAATGGTTTTCCTGAAAGGAAAGTTAGTTTTTACTTTCTTTTTTTGGTAGTCATGAAGTCTCTTTCCTTACGGAGGAAACCCATTCTGAATTCAAATTGATAGACTAAATCATTGTGTTACAATGTAACTGTGCTTTATTATGCTGCTCCAGAAATCTGCTTTTATGTTTATTGCTAACATAACCTTTATGCCTCTGTTTACATGATAGTAAACATGATTTTAGCAACAAGGTTTTTTCGTTTAACTCTGTCTTCATTTTGTTAACTCAACTTTAGTTTTTGTTTTTAAAGATATATTTTGTATACTGCTGCCCATATCTGAATAAACATGAAAATGCCCTTTCAGAGTGGCTTTTTTCCTGTTTTGCTCTAAACATAATTTATCAGCTGCCTCCAGTACTTATACATGTATATGTCTATATAGGTATTTTTGAAAAAGTATAATCTGAATTTCCTACAAGGTATAATGACCATAAAATCTTCATTATTGTAATTGTGGCCACTAACGTGTTAAGGTATTGCTCCTTATAGAAGTGAGAATTAGAAATGTAATTCCATTGACAGTTTGCTTGGAACATTTGAGACTAGGGCTGTCAATTAACGCGTGTTAATGCCTGCGATTAACACAAAGCACAATTAACACGTTAATTTTTTTAATGCATATTAATTGCAGGCATTTCCGCAGCACTGCCCCTTTAAAACACCGCCAGGGCGTTTCAAAGGGGCAGCACAGTAGGAGGCTGGGATCAGCTGGAGTCCCCAGCTGACCCCAGACTCTGCAGCGCTGTCCCTTTGAAATGCTGTGTCTGCATTTTGAAGGGGCAGCGCTACACTGAGCCCGGGGGCAGCTGGGGACTCCAGCTAATCTGATCCTGGGCTCCCACGGTGCTGTCCCTTTGAAACCCTGGGGTCAGCTAGGAAATCATTCACAAACCCTGGGGTCAGCTAGGAACTCCAGCTGACCCCAGGCTCCGCATTGTGCTGCCCCTTTGAAATGCCGGGTTTCAAAGGGGCAGCACCTGCACAGCTGATCCCGGGCTCCTGTGCCCCTTTAAAGTGCAGCAGAAGTGTTTCAAAAGGGCAGCACAACGTGGAGCCTGGGGTCAGCTGGAGTTTTATTATTATTTAACAGCGCGATTAATTGCGATTAATTTTTTTAATCGCTTGATAGCCCTACTTGAGACTATCATTATTGTAGGGTTCTTAAACTGAATGTAATTAAATACAATTGTTTATTTGAGAGTATTCTTTTGTCATTTGGTTTCTGAGGTAAGTTGACTAAAACATATTAAGGTACGTCACTAATGAAATTGGCTTATGTACAATGTGTTTTTTATAATGTATTTTTATAAATCACTGAATATACTATGGATAAAATACCAGCAATTTTACAGCAATTGTTTGCCATGCATAACATCTTATCTATAGGACTCTACCAAATTCAGATACACATGGCTTATGAAATCTGGTCTTTTTTGGTGTGCTTTCCCCCTATCGTGTACAGATTTCACAGGGGAGACCAGCATTTCTCAAAATGGGGGTCCTGACCCAAAAGATAGCTGTTGGATGGTCACAAGGTAACAAGGAGGGGGTTGCAGTATTCCCACGTTCACTTCTGTGCTGCTCTCAGAGCTGGATATCTGGAGAAATGCTGCTGTTACCCAGGTTCCCGGCTCTGAAGGCAGCCTCCTTTCAGCAATAGCACAAAAGTAAGGGTGGCAATAATATACTATGCCACCCTTCTGTACTGCTGCTGGTGGCAACTTTGTCTTGAGGGCTGGCCTCCTAAACAGCAGCTGCTGATCTGCAGTTGCCCAGCTCTGAAGGTGGCACCACTACCAGCAGCAGTGCAGAAGTAAGGATAGCAGTACTGCAACTGCCCCTTCCCTACAAACTTACAACCTCCCTTGCTCTGCACCCACAACTCCTTTTAGGGACAGGATCCCTACAATTACAATACCTGTGAATTTCAGCTTTAAACAGCTGAAATAAAATTTACATTTAAAAACAAAATCCTGTGTCCATGAAATTGACCAAAGTGAACTGTGAAATAAGCCCTACTTATTTAATGAGATTCTAGCTAATAATTTTTTGAGACACCCCTCTGGCTAGCTTAAGTCTTAGACAACCAAGCATCAGTACAACTTGAAAATAGTGACCAACAGCTTTCTCTTGTGAAGAAGAAAACTAGGAATATTCCTTTTGAAAAGGTTTCCTTAAATATTTCAATAACATCTAATATTAGTGTTTTTATGAAAAGAGCAACTGCTTTCGTTATGGTTTGATCTCTGTTTACAGAATTTTTAAAGCAGCAGAGGAGTTAGTGTTCTTGTCAAACTTGTACATATCTTGGTTACTAGAGCAACTGGTAATTAGTTTATGGTTTTAGGGTAATTCTTGAAGTGGTCAGAGAAGGGCAAGTTAAAGGAAAAGTTGAAGCTTTGGTAGAATATACACCAAATGTACCCGATACAACTCTTTAATTTTTAATTTTAATTTAATTTAATTTTTTATTTTATTTTATCGAAGGGACAATTGGACTGAAAGATCAGGAACGTTTGCTATGAGCTCTATTAAGCAATTCGAAAGGGCTGGGGCCCGAGAGGGGAACTTGAATAAAGTCAAAGAAACATTTTCAAAGTGTTTTGATTTTTGAAAACATGCCAGTTTAGAATTGATTTGAACCAAATTTTACCTAGAAATAAATGCCAATACTGGGCAATTCTCTAGAATCGGAGACATGTATCCTCTAGCAGAGTGGTTTTCAACCTGTGATTTGGACTCCAGGGGATCTACTGACAATGAATAATATTTCCAAAGAGATCTGCATCTTTAGCTGCAATTTTTGGGGGTCCACAAATGAAAGATGACAAACCACTGTTCTTCGAGTGCTTGCTCGTGTCCATTCAACATAGGTGTTTGTGCCCCTACCAGATGCACTGGTGTCCACTGGAGTGGTACACACATGCTGGACTATATAGGGTGCTTCCTGGCCCCTTACCTCCTCATTTCCTTCTTACCACCAGTGCTGGTGCTTGGAACAGCATGCTCCAGCTTCGTCTGTGGCAAGTACTCCCTTTGCATTGCAGTTGCACGTTCCTTTCTCATTATGCCATCACGCAGCAGACCAGGGAAGATGTGGCTTTATTGCAGCCTGCATTCTCAGATCTCCCACCCACCTCCGCCGATACTGCTCACAGTCCCCTATGTTGAATGGACATGAGCAAGCACTCGAAGAAGAAAAGAGAGTTATCTGTTCTGTAACTGGTGTTCTTAGTGATGGAATGGAGGAAGGTAGGGGGGAATCAGGGCTTCCTATGTAGTGCAGTGTGCTTGTGCCATTCCAGGGAGCACTGGGGACGCCAGCCCCTATTGCTTAGGGAAAAACTTCCGGCACCTGTGCATGTGGCAGGCACACACACCTATGTTTGAATGGACATGAGCAACACATCTTGAAGAACACCAGTTACAGAGCAGGTAATTATCTTTTTTTAGCCCAACAGAGACACCAACCTGAGTCTTTCACAGGACAAGATCCGGTCTGAATTTAGGCAGTTCTGTTCATAATCAAGGATGCCCAATATTTTACAGGAAAGAATAAATTCTGTGCCATCTAAGTAATTGTACACCGTTATGTGCTATGCCCATCCACTCGCAAGCAACAGGGGGACTGATGTGTTGATTAGTTCATACAAAGTTGAAACAGGTAAATAGCATTGCTCGGTCTTGTAGCAATGTTGCCTGTGGATTTTCATAGCCTTCCTCAATGGGGAAAAAAAAAAGTTTTGTATTTGTTTTCCAATAAAGTTAGCAGCTGCTAAAGTTTAACTACTAGTGTAGTAAAAATGCCTGATCCCTTTTCTACCTTCACTCAGCTTTCAAACTGGATGATACAATAAAATGATGTTTCTCTCAGCTATCAGAGGTTGGTATCTAATGATACTATATATGTCAATAACAGTGCAGTTTTTCTGGATGAGCATTTTTCAACCAAATATTTGTATTGGCATATTCAGCTTTTCACCAAAACGTACTGTTTCACCAAAACTTTCCTGGAAGCTTTCTCAGGTGCAGGATATAGTTTGTCACAATGAGAAGCCCTCATCCCAGAAGAGCCAGTAATTAAGGCACTGACTTTGGATGCATCCTTCCTTCCCTGAACCTATGACTTCTACATCTCAGGTGAATGCCCTAACATCTGGGCTACTTTCTGTTACTATCTTGCAAGGTCTTGGTCTTTTCTCCTGCTGTGGAACAAAATAAAATGTCAACTTTTTCACAAAACACAATTATTATTTTCTAGCAATCCCTATTGAAAAAGCTATTGAAAAACAGAACAATGTCAGTTTGGGAAAACATACAGAAATATCAAACACTTTATTTATTTTAAAATATTTTACCTGCCCCTCTATTTAAAATACTTACACAAACTCAACTTTTAAAAATGTCCACCTGTAATAGAGAGGTGTTGCTTAGCTATAGATGAGACTTGCTTTGTGCTACTTCCCCCCCAAAATCAACAAATGTACTTTCCAACTTCACATTTTGCATGTGTAGTGGCCGAGTAGTTTTCTTTGCCCAGTGCTTTCTTGTCAATGGTGAGAGGAGTTTGTGGTGAGAGGAAGCAGCTGCTGGTTTGTTTTGGACTTTCTTCTAATACATGTCTGTTACCTTCCCCTCTTACCCCCCACCTCCCTCAAAAGCCCTAGAAAGTTCAAAAAGTTCAAATTAAATTGAAGTAGATCCTACCTCACAGAACCAATTCTGAGCCAGAGGACATGAAAGTACTATATTAGAAAGCTAGCTATTCAATGTCATAATGGCCTCTTGGGCTCTAGTGTACTTAAACAGTGTCAAATGAGCAAAAACCTTTTGTTTAAAAATAAAAGAGCCTCTAGCCTCCTTCCTTGTGGAGACAGAAATTAGAAACCTTTGCCAAGTAATTTGTTTGGGATCTTTATTTTTAAAGATCAAAACTCATTTCCTCCATCAATTATTCAAGAAAGTTGCTACCATCACAATAACTTCTAAACTTTGGGTTACTTTTCAATTTAACCCTAACTTTATAGCTTCAGGGATTCTAATTTTTACCCTTGGTTTGTTATGTTTTTCTCACATTGCAGCTGAGCAAGCTTTTGTCTGGAAATTCAATTATTGTATTAACTGTTTTCTACAGCTGATAGTACACTTAGTTGAAACATACTTTGTTCCAAGCTTTATTAGTCTTGTCTGTTTATTCCTGTGAGGGAATTTAGAAGATTTGTAACAACGGATACCTTTCATGCCTGCTCATTAATAACTATCCAAACTGAACATTGCTCACGTATTAACAGCTTCACTCTGAAGACAGAGTTTTAAACAGAAATACTACACTTTCTGCATTAAGTGACACAGTTCATACGCTTGGTCACCATGACAGCTAAACTTCCAATTGGCACATAAAACTAAAATGGAGCATTTATGAAACTAAGCTCTGAAATGTGTCTGAAATCTTGCTTGTTTTGGCTAATTATGTAACTTCCACACTCATATACCAAATACACAAATACAGGTTCTCTTAAAATTTAGTTAAAATTGTCACTTATGCCTGTAGCATTTCATGAACTGTGCAGCTTAGAATTTTCTATTTAGTATAAATAGAATTCTTTAACCTATTCGCTAGTTAACTGCGTGAGGCCTTGAAAACAAAAAACACACGCTCAATTGCATTCTCAAATTCAGTTCTACCTTTCTTGCTAGCAGCCTTTGCTAGAAGGGATTTAATTTTCTAATACACATTTTAGAAAAGTTAAATCTATGCAATCAAAGCTTTTTAGACTATTACTAGATAGTAATTTTTGTTTGCATTGTTGAATATTCAATTTCCTACTCTGCTTTGGAAATTTCCATCATGCTGTGCCCATTGTCAAGGAGAATAGCAACCTCAAATACTAATAGAAAAGAACTTTTCAGAAAGTGAAACTGGTACAAAGCTGTCTCATTTCTCATAGTAGCCCTATTGTACACAGCCCTCAAGAAATAATCTCACAAATAGGAAGCCGTGAACACTCCTGCTACCAAAGTGCGGAAAAGAGTTAGCAATTAATTGAGAATAGAATTCAGGGTGTGAGAGAATGCATGGGAGGACCTTTGAAAACATTTCAGTCTCTGACCCCTATTGTTCTGTGGTACTCCAGATTCCACTTCTCTTATGTTCCCCTTAAATGGACTGCCTTCTCTGAAGCATTAGGAGGCACTGCCTGTCTGAATGTTCCCTTTTAATGTGCTAAGATAACTAGTTCTGAACACGAATCTACTATATATTCGAGAGAGTTTGTCTGTTCAAGAACTCCTCCTTCTTCTACACCTCTTCCTCCTCCTCCGTGCCCCCCCCCCCCCATTTATTTTGGTCCTGGACATCCAACACTCCTGTCATCTGAAGAAGTGGGCTGTGCCCACGAAAGCTCATGATCACATCTACATTTTTTGATAGTCTTTAAAGTGCTACCAGACTATTTGTTGGTTTTTTTAAGTTTATCCTCCTAAACAGTAAGAGAGAGGCCCACCAAATTCAATATACAAGTTCCTCTTACCTTAAGGCTATGTCTAGACTACAGGGTTGTTGTTGTTGGTTTTTTTTTTAAAGTGGCCTTTTTTCGAAAAAAATTCACTTGCATCTAGACTGCCGCCGCATTCTTTCAAAATTAAATCGAAAGAACGCGGTGGTTTTTTTGATAGCCGTAAACCTCATTTTATGAGGAAGAAAGAGCTTTCGAAAAAAGATGTTCTTGAATGCAAACAGGGCTTTTTTGAAAGAGAGCATCCAGATTGTCTGGGTGCTCTCTTT
>JANRFK010006688.1:27159618-27170338 GCA_030068395.1 Apalone spinifera
GCAAGGCAGTAAGGAGAAGTCAGAGCCCTCCTCGATGCCACACTCTTGGGTGCCTCTTTCCCTCAGGAACCAGCGGTGCAGGAACTAAGGACCTTGGGGGAAGGGTTCTGCAGCACTTCCAAGTCCAGTGTCTCGGGTCGCAGCTGCCAGCCCTACAGGCCGAGCTCCTGGCTCCGCACCATACGTCAGGGGCTGTGCTGCCAGCCCTGCATGCTGGGGTCCCAGTTCGAACCCCCTGCACCAGGGCCTGTGTTTCCAGCTCCACATGGTTCCTAGCTGCTGTCCCACATGTCCGGGGCTCTGCTTCCAGCCCCAAGTACCACCCTGGTTTGAGCCCCAGGAGCCTCTGCTAGCAGTGCCCAGGGTCCTGGTTGCCAGCCCCTCATGCCAAAGCTTTTCTCCTAACCTTAGCTGGGGTAGACAGGGTAAGGGGGCTCAGTATCCCCACTTTTAAAAATGTGCCTGGGCCACTAACCCACCACACTCTGCCCAGAGCAGCTGACCTGGTATGACCCAATGGGAAACCTCATCTCCAAATCAAGATACCTCCTGTCTGTACCTTGCTCCAGGGGCAGCATCAACCAGCAGGAAATTACTGATGATCTTGACGCAGAAGTGAGGTGTCCCGTGGAGTGGGGCAGGTTGCAAGGCTGCCTCTAAAGTCACAGCATAGTCTGATTGCAGCGCCCTCTGCTGAACAGACACGTGCCCAAGCCAGGCCCCTGAGAGCCAGGGGGGCGACTCATGCGAGTAATTCTTCACTAGCAGGAGTCAGAGCCTCACAATCTGGCCCTAATATATTGCCTAAAATCCAACACAGTAGGTCAATGGCAGTTCCAGGAAGAGAATCCAAATCTCCTGGTGTGTGGTTCAGTTCCCCAGGCATCAGCAAACACCGAAATGAGTTATTCCAAGCTTCTATAATGGAAACCAGGGACCATGCCATTTATTCTGTGGGTGCTGCACCAACTACCTCCTACTTGTGTGACAGACTGACACTCTAATTGTATTTGCTGTAACAATCCTACAATCCCACTACAAGTAAACAAGACAGAATCCTGAGGGGGTAATGGAGCCTAAAGGTTACCGCCCTGTTGTGAACAGCCAGAATCTTTCTCCCATTCCGCACCTGTGAGTAGTACCTGCTCCAACGTCCATGTGCATATTCGACCCCCATCAAGATAAATATCAACTGAACAAAATGAAGGGGAAAGTAAAACATTATCTCTCTCAGTAATAGAGCCATTTGCCAAGTGTGTTACAATCCTTCTGCCCTTACGCGTAAACAGCAATCCAGGGGTATCTATTAGCAGAGTAAAATGTAACAAAGCATAGGCTGTAACCTAGCACAAACTAAAAACTGCCATAATGACTCATAATGTTAGAACGGAAAGCAAACAGAAAGGAAATAATGCGTCTATACATATATATATATTTTAAATCACACTGAAGGAAAACACTTACAAGCTGATAGGTTTGAAATACAAATTAAGGTGTTTACAGCCCACGTTTTAAGCACCTAATCAGGCGCTTTTTTTGATTTAGGTGCCTAACTGTGATGCCTAAAAAATAGCTTGTGTACAACATTTCAACCTCTACACCAACATCCATTTTCACTGTGTGTTTCTTCGCTAAGATATCTTGCAAGTTGCTATCAGCGTTCTACATAGCGTTATGCTGGTGATTTTTGCTAATACCATTAAGGCGAAATTCATTCCAACCCAGTGGACCTTTGCTTTGCCAAATCCTTCCCCCTTTTTTTTTTTTTTGCCTGCACAGAGCTGCCAGTTCAGTGGGATAATTGAGTCTCACCAAGTGTCTGGAAGGAGAGGCTGGGTATACTATAAACCAGTGCAGGACCACTGCATGTGCTGTGGACTATGAAGCATGGGGCTTCCAGGCGTGACGCCTGAAGTCCACAATTAGAGAGATCGTCTGGTTCTCTCCACCCACCTAAATGTGAGAGAGCAATGACCAAGGACCGTATACAAGCCAATGGGTTAAGTAGTGGCTACGGAATGGTTCCACTCCAATTCTACTTGAGGGGAGGACATGCCCTTTCCTTGTGCCCCAAATTACTCAAGATGGTTGGCAGAGGCATGATTTGGCCGTTTGTGGGGGCGCCAAATGCTCGCAAAGCACGTCTCCTGTGGAGAGTTTCACCTTTTGCGAGGATAACAGGCTTTTTAGGTGGAAATATGATACCTTAGGTGCAAAAAATAAGACCAACTTGCCCATATTTTCCTCAGACAATGATGCTCCATAATATGATCAAAACTGGTGTTTCCACATCAGAGAGCGAGCGAGCCTCAAAGTCAAATATTGGAAATGAACCCAAAACTGAAATCACAGAGGATGAATACACTTTCATGCTTTAGGTCATATACCAGCTTCTGTCAGAGAGCGGTTAGGAAGAGACTTCCCTAAGGGTAAGTTATTCCATACATAAGGTTTCTTGCATCTTCCTTTGAAGTATTAGGTGTTAGTCAAAGCCAGGAGTTCTGGACTGATGGAACACTGCTCTAATCTGGAGAGGCAATCTCCATGCTCTAATATTGATCTCCACGGCTTTATGGAGTTAGCTGCAATGTCATTTCTGTAAAGAAAACAATAGCAGAGATGTGCCCCTTCCTGGGCTCTAGTGATTCTCAGTTTAGATGTGAATACTGCCAGTGCTTTTTACTCAAGCTAGAGGGTAGGCAAAAGGCAATTTCTGCACTGCTCTGAATAAGCTCCTCTGTGATTCTTTGGCGATATAAAGTAGAAAAAAAATCTTTCCCATTTTCATGCATCTTTTCAACTAAAATTGAACAAGTCTTTTCCACTACTGTACATAACGCATCCTGACTAAATATAACCATCTCCCTGAATGTTCCCTTGTTACACTGTAAAACATCAACGCATTTACTGTAATTAAATATACAAGCTTCATTGTAGGGAACTCTGATCACTAGGGAATGTGCCCTGTCCTTTATCATTTGAGACAATACAGATCACAATTCTTTTTGGAAGCAAGACGGCATTGGCCTAGTTTTCTGTACCCCATTTTGCTAGCATTAGAAGCTGGGGATGATGCAAAGTGTTGTTAGGGGAAAAGTTTACAGCTACAGAATTTTTATATCAATAGTGCCGGTCTTTCTTCTGTCATTTCTTGGTTGTTTACACTCACCTTGGTACACAAGGTACTGCACAATGCTGAGACATCCAAATGGACTGTCACTTACGGATTAAGATGGGTTCCATTCCTGCTGCAGATTTAAATGTTGAACTCAAATGTTCACATGAGTGAGCAGCGTAGAGCCAAAATCAGTAGGACTGACACAGGGGTTTGATGTGCCAAATAAAAAAATATCCACTAGATAGATAGATGGCTGAGTTGGTTGAATACTGCCTTAAAAAAAATCAGCAAATCTTTGCTTTAATTTAGAAATGAGCTGCTGACTTCCAGCTAATTTTACGTAGCCCTGCAGTGTGGACCTGGTCTATGTGGCAAGGCTGCCTAACTTAGAGAGTAGGAAATGCAAAGGTGGGGGGTGTAAACCCTACCTATCAACGGTAGGTAGTTGAGTGCTTAGCTGCCAGAAGATGACACCTCTCAAACTGCAGTAAAGTTTTTCAATTTAAATAAGATTTAAAAAAAAAAAATCAAATCTATCCTCCATGCACAACTATGTATTATTGGAACAAAGGTGAGTAAAATCCATTGTCAAAGCAAGCACACGCACAATGAAAGAGCATTTAGGGCATGAAAGATGCTAATCCGCAGGTGTCTCAGTCATTGCATGACTTTAGGGCAGTATGCGCACCTGTGTGACAAGGCAAATAAATCGAATCATGGGCATGCCAGGTGATCTTTTCAGTAGGAGCATTGACACAGGTCATCTTTCCAGCAGAAACACTAGAGAAAAGTTTAAGCCAGATCTTACCTGAGAAAGATTACAAAATACTGTACGTGCTTGGCAATTACTTTAAGGCATGTTTTATCTATGACTGAACAAAATGAAAAGACCACTGAACATGATATTCCTCTGCAGGCAAGGAAGAACCCTCCCATTTAACTGTTGGGCTGCCACTTGCTAAATATGAATTGTTTTATAATTTCTAATTTGTAATACCGAAGGGCTCAGCTCTAAAAAACTCAAACGTGTATACCTCTTCCTCCTGAAAGATATTCTAAACAGTGAAGATGAGTGAACCACAGACCACAAAAAACAAAACAAAACAAAATAAAAAAAACGCCACTGGATCATTAAGACGCTAAAGGAGCACTCAAGGGCCATAAGGTTAATTGCTGAGAAACTAAATGAGGTCCATCTAGCCTAGTATCCTGTCCTCTGACACTGGCCAATGCCATGCGTCCCAGCGTGAATGAAAGGAACAGGTAATCATTAAGTGTTTTCTCCCCCATTGCCCATTCCCAGCCTCTGACAAACAGAGGCTAGGAAAACCATTCCTACCCTCCTGGCTAATAACCATGGATGGACCTAACCTCCATGGATTTATCTAGTTCTTTTTAAAAATCCTGTTAAAGTCCTGGCCTGCACAACATCTTCTGGCAAGGAGTTCCACAGGTTGAGCCTCTGTCCTGCAAGAGTCAATGCAAGAATGTTTCCCAAATGGAGGAAATGGGAAAGTCCAACTGCCTGGCAATGGTGAAAGATGCCAGGGGAGCTTAACTACCAGACAACTCCCCCTTCTCTTCCCTCAGTTTCTAGCTTTCCATTGATAAAATGACATCACCCCCACTAAAGCTGACTTTGTGACTCGGTGACTTTGGCACACCACTACTTATCCACCAACCCTGCAGTAATTGTTGGTTGTGGTAACACCTAGTGGCCTCCAATGAAATCAGGCCTCCACTGTGCTGAGCACTCAAGGCAGTTGCAATCTAAATGGACAAGACAGGCAGAGAGTGCGCATGATTTCCCCAAAGTCATGCATATCTGGTCCCAGGCAGGGCCTAGATCTCCTGCCCCCTAGAGGATCCAATATGGTCATACAAAAAGGACGGGGGAGTTGCATGTAGGTTTGGTTCCAACATTCTTGATAACACACACAACTGGTGACTGCCAGAAAATGAGTTGCTGAAGAACCCTGCACAGAACTAGAGGAGACCAACTGCAGGTCTCCTTCATCCTCCTCCATCTCATGCCATGGAGGAGTACCCACAGACAACAGCGAAAGGGCCTGCAGTACCTTCCAAAGACTGTAGTCTCAGTGTCAGTGATGCTTGAGAAGTGGGAGAGTTCATCTGTTTTTAAGAGGTCTTTTGTACATCTAAAAAAACCTTGTGGTACTGAGTAGGGGATCAGTGCTGACGATATAGGCACTCCTGGGCCCACTGATGGTGGATGCACTGACGTTAACATGAAGGCAGACACACTAGGGCTCTGTCTCAGGCTGAGGCAGCTGAAAAGGCACCGAGGGTAGTTCACACCCTTATAAAAGCCTTGGGGTCTGGCACAAGGAGGCATAGAGCAGAGGAATGAACTGAACAGATTCTTCTAACTGAAAATCTCCAGGACAGGCCTCAAGAGCCATGTGCACACCTGAAAAGGAACTCAGCGACCTCTCTGTTATAAGTGTGTGGCCCTTTGAAAAGGAGGGAAAAAATCAGCACTTGTATGGAGTAGATCCTACTGTCTTTGTCAAAAGTCCCTTACTAACTAATAAAAAAATCAATTTGAGAGGTTTTGTGACTGACATAATGCTTTAAAGTTAGTAGGCATTCATAATTAGTCAGGGTATATCTACACTAGCCACCCTAGTTTGAACTAGGGTGGCTAATGTAGTCATTCGAACTTGCAAATGAAGCCTGGGATTAAAATATCCCAGGCTTTATTTGCATGTTCCCGGGCGCCGCCATTTTTAAATGCCCCGTAGTTCGAACCCCCTGCTCGCGGCTACACGCGGCATGGGCTAGGTAGTTCGAATTAAAGCTCCTAATTCGAACTAATGTTACTCCTAATTCGAACTACTCCTGAAGTAACGAATATTTTAATCCCGGGCTTCATTTGCACGTTCGAATGACTACATTAACCACCCTCGTTCGAACTAGGGTGGCATTGTAGACATACCCTCAGTCATTTTATGAAGTCTAAAGGAAGAAATAAATCTGAGAACAATGACAACCTTCCACTTTACGCAACCCCCCTTAAATATTTACCAATGGGTTAAGCAATAGTCACAATTCAGAAATGTAAAACTAGTAGTCCTGTGGTTGGCAGTTGTCAGTGGTAGTGCCAGGTTTTTATATTCTGCTGTATGAATGTTAATAAAGCACAGTACTGTACTCCCCAGAAGTGTATACTCAAACCTTATTATTATAAAACTGGAAATTATTTGCCTAAAAATAGCAACATGTTTCTCAGAGGCAGTACTTTTCTGAGCAACAGTAACTTTCTGCATTCTCTGGAAGAACCTACAGTATATTTATTACTCCTTTTCTCCTTGAAGTTAACTCTCAGCTGGAATGTTACTAATCTGTGGCATTAGTGGCAAACATTTCCAGGGGTTTTGAGTGCCGTAGTAGTGTGTACCTCTTGGCTTCATATTTCATACCATTTTCATTTTAAACCATTAACATAGAGGTGAACAGGCTAATGATGTTATCCTAACTAGCATCATTCATTGCCCTTTTGAAATTCATTTCCATGATCAAGTGATGGCAATGAAATTGAAGCCAAAACAATCCTCTCCATCAAAGCACAGATGTTCAAGAATTAATAAGATTTTAGATTATTTTCTTATAATCGGTATCACGTGCTCATAGATTTTCTTTCTTTATCAGTGCAGTCAATTCGCATATGTGTCATGTCAACTCTCCCCAGAGCATTTTATAATTCCTTTGTCTAGCTGGTGGCCAATGAATGTCACCATCCTGAAAAATCTCAAACACTAAGACTGCCGAACCACAACCTAAAAAAATCAGCCTTTTCAAGTGGATGCCTGCCTAGCGCAGCTGGGATGTTTGAAGCCAGCTGAATAGGGACACTCAATTACTGATGTGTATGAAGTGGAGACATCAGAAGAACAGATTAAAAGCCTCGGCATTGCCACTCCCTTCTCATGAGAAAATTGCCTTAATCTTCACCACTCTGTTTCACAGAGATTAAACGCTCCAGGTCTATGTTACAGTTGCCGCTCGACTTCTCATTTGCAGCCTGGATAGCTAAAGTGGATTGGCATCAAGATACAGGACTTGTTTAGAAACACTGGTGCCAGCAGACGTTGGATACACTGTTCAAACAGACAGCCTGGGGTTCAGATCCACACAGGGGCATCGGAAGCTAACTTTCTACTTTTGCCATCCACGTCTAAAATGAGGATGTCATCGAGATCCTTCAAACAACTGTCACCAAGACCCTGTGTTGTTCAGTGCAAATCTATGGCTGCTCCGAAGAGCAAGCATCCACATTAAAAAAAAAAATAGTGTGTGCTCAGCCTACACCAGCCACCTCGGTTCAGTGTGACCAAGGTGTTTGTCACAGTGACTAATCAGCTGTTTGGTGCCTGACAGGAGGCACTCTGAGGCAGATAGGGGAGCCGCAAGGGATGAGGCGGAGTGGAGGGGGAGTGGCAGAAAAAGCCAGAGTGAAGGTGGGCTTCAGAGTAGGGGGTGGAGTGGGAGCAGGGCCTCAGGACACAGTGGGGGGGGTCGAACGCCCACTGGGAAAAATTAATAAACACCTATGCCTCTAGGGTCTTAAAATCCTTTTTTTTTTTTAGTAGTCTCCTAGGCACCCATGTTTCTGCCTTGCTTTAGGCAGCCAGATGCCTCTCACACCTAAGTTCCAACATGATGCACAAATCAGGTGGTATGGGATGTTCCTCCAGCAATCTTGCCTGTGGAGACCAATCCAGAAGACATGTTCAGAGCACATCTCTGTCTCATTGTGGATCAATTCCTGGGTATGTTTCCAGCCACTGGTCTGGTGATTGCACTCCAGCCGTGGCATGGCATGTGATGCACGAGTCCCTGATTTTATTCCCAGTCTCTTTGATCACAAGCAGGCTCAGAATGAGAACCCTGCACGGGGCATGGAGAGATGCATCATGACAATAGATAACTAAGAGCTGGCATTGGAGACATCCGAAGAGATTCCATCCTGTTCTCTTTAACCAAAATGTTATTGTGTCTAATGGACTGAGCTCTGGAATGCACCCAGCCCTGGGGAAGTTGCCCCCTTTGTTCCCCCGCCAGTGGGCCTGAGCTGACATGTGCTCTAGGAACTAAGTTGACCTTACCAGGCCTCACAACGTTATCAATCTGTCTTTCAAAAAGGTCGGATCAGGGCTGGATTACCCAATAGGCAGACTAAGCATGTGCTTAGGGCACCAGCAATCAGGGACACCAAAAAAAAAAAAAAAAGAAGAGATTTTACAGTATAGTATTGTTTTTATTTTGAATTACATATGGGGGGGCACCATAATCTTTTTGATGCTGAGGGCCTCTAAAGGTCTTAATCCGGCCCTGGGTAGGATGTGGCTGTCAATAAGTCCAAATATGTTCCTGAACACTGTATCTTCTGCACAGGGTTAAAGTGGATTTTTTACATTCAGTTGCAGAACCAATTTCTGGAACAGAACAAGGGCAGTCTGAATGGGAGAGCACACTCCTTTGCAGGAACAGCCTTTGATAGCTAGCCAGTCATTGAGAGAGGGGAACACTTGGATTGCTTCTCATCTGAGGTAAGCAGTCACTACCACCTGGACCTTTGAGACCACCTGGGGACCAAGCAAAGGCTAAAGGGAAGTGCTTGGTATTGGAAATGAGCCTGGCCTCTGGTAGGTATTTCCTGTGGGATGGCTGTATTGATATATGAAAATAGGCACTATGTAGGTCGAGGGCAGAAAACCAGTTCCCTTTCTCTAGAGAAGGAATGAGATGTTGTTTGCGACTTTAAAAACTTTAGATCAAAGACTAATCTCTGCCCTCTATCCTTTGGCATAAGGGAACACTTTCAGTAAAACCCTAGGGTATGTCTACACTACAGAGTTATTTCAAAATACCTTATTTCAAAATAGTTAATTCGAAATAAGATATTTCGAAATAACGCGTCTACACACAAAATGCATTTCGAAATAGCGGTTTGGCTGTGTAGACGTTAGTAAAGTTATTTCAAAATAACGGCTGTTATTTTGAAATAACTTTGCTGTGTAAACATACCCTCCAGTGAGGAGAAGAGACCTTCTCTATGGCTCCTAATTGAAGGAGAGAGAGTTCCCTTCTTGCCTCAATGAGGAAGGGAAAGGAATGGGAGGAAGTGAATGAAGAAAAACGAATGGTAGCGCCCACTGTTATGCTCTCTGTGATGCACTTGTCTGTAGTGAGCCGTCTCGGTGCAACCCGGAAACAGACAGGGTTGTTTCCAAAGGGCAGAATGTGTGCCAATGGGCACAGCTGTGAGATCAGAGGTACAGGAGGATCTGAACTCTCAACCAACCCATCAAATCTTTTGCTTTCAAGATGGTTGTGGAGGCCATCTTGGCCCTGTTTCCTGAAAGCTATGCCTTAGCCTAGGGGTTCAGAGGGTTGACGAAGCCCAGAAAGCTGAGCAGGGCATGACCTGTGGGTAGTCTGTGACCTGCTAAACCTTTTAATTATATATAAGTGTATATATGCTCAGAAATTGCAAAGCAATCCTGGAGCCCTTCACTGCATGCAAAGATTCAATTGTGATCACCAAGAAGAGCTTATAACTGTTGAAGGGGAGGCCCTCCACAGTGTTTTTTACTTCTCTCAGAAACCCCAAGAATTTGAGCCAGGGTGCCCTGCACCTAACCACTGCTGTGGGCTGGCTGGCAGCTGTATCTGCAGTGCTTAAGGATACCAGAAGAGCAGTTCTGGCCAATAACTGGCCTTCAGAGAACTGGAATTACTCCTTATGAGCCTGTGGCAGACATTCAATAAAAGCCACAAATCTGTCATAATTTGTAAAATTATATTTGGCCACGACCAGTGGGTAGTTTGCAAACCCAGATTGCCGCACTGCTGACAAATAGGACTTTCATCCAAAGAAATCCAGTCTGTTCTGGTCCTTGCCATACAGAATAGACTTATGCGGTGCTGCCTCCCCTGCTCATTTACCACTTCCTACCAACTGAGAGTTAGGAGGAGGGAGGGAGAACACAAAGTCAGAATCCTTAGAGGGAACAAAATACTTATTTACACATGGGCAGAATAATGGAAGGTGTCGGCCGCTCAGCCTTAGCTGGATCTAGAGGCATTAAGAGGTAACACCAGCCTGGAGGGTGTGGCTGGCTCCAGAGGCTCCAGCAGTTTGTGCTATGAATCACTGACATCTTCAAGTGGCATTCGTGTCAGTTATGAGACTTCAAAATTGCCAAAACTCATTGGCCGTGGCAAAGGCATTACCGCTTCCTCTGACACTGAGGATGAAAGAGGTGACTGGGGAGGTGACTGGGGCCTCTATATTTGCCATAGTTCCCTGCTCCTCAACCCCTGTGGCAGAGCTGGCTGGGGAGAACTCTAGCCTCCCTAGGAAACAATATGGGTGGTCTGGCAAATGGTTGCCCGGAGCTCCTGTCCACTTCCGCTACTACTGTGGCAGCAACAGTGGCTGGAACCCTGAGTCCTTTAAATCGCTGCTAGAGCACCACATGCTGTGCTCAGGAAAATACTGAGGGTTGCCTGGGGGAATTGCAGCACTCTCCAGACAATGCTGAGGTCTGCCCCTTCTGGAGCAGGGCATCCCCC
>JANRFK010006688.1:27170348-27193872 GCA_030068395.1 Apalone spinifera
CCCCCCCCCCCCAGTCTTGCTCAGGGGCCTAACATGGCTATCGGCCCCGCTGCCTCAGCTGCTTCCAGGGCTCACTCTGAGTGACCTGTTCTCCAGTCAGATACACCCTGGACCAACAGGTGACGATGGCTCCTTTACAAGCAAGGACTCCCTCAGAGGCATTCCATTCTACCCCCCAGCTCCATCAGTGACTTTAACAACAGACGCATCACTGCTGGAGTGGGGAACCTACCTCAACACCTTTTTGATCCAAGGCAGATACACAATGCAGGAAACGTCTCCCCATCAACCTATTGAAGCTCAGGCTATCCGGCTCCATTTCGTACCCCCTAACCAGAGGCAAATGAGTCCGAGTAATGATGGACAGTGTATCCAGAGTGTTCTGTATCACCAAGCAGGAAGGAGCAAGATCCCTGGCTCTATGCACCAATGCCATGAAACTATGGAACTGCTGCATAGCTCCTCAGCTCCAAATCTCTATGGTCTACCTGCTAGGTATTCAGACCACGCCAATGTCCTCCTTCTACAGGCACTTTTCAAAGGACTACAAATGTGAACTAGACACCCATGTACTCTACATCAGATTCCTAAGAGGAGGCTTACCAGAGGCCTCCACCTCTAGAAACAGGAAGTGCCCTCTTTTCTGCTCAAGAGGAGTTCTGGGACACCATTTCTTGGAAGATAGAGCTTTTCTATGTGTTTCCCTCAGTACCATTGATGCCAGCAGTAATGAAGACAATTAGAGTGGTCTGGTCAAAATTATCTTCATGGTACTGACCAGGACTAGACAAATGTGGTTTCCTTCGCCTATGTGTCCAACTGTCATCCAACCTCTGGATCTCCACTTGAGGGCTCACTCCCATTTCTAAATTTGGTTTTGTTACTTTTAGCTTTAATCCTTGTCTCTCCTTCATCTTCTTGCACCTCCATCCCTGATGCTCTTTCAAAGCAGGGCTACCATTAAAATTCACAGTACAAATGTATTCACATGATGAACATAAGAGCTGCCAGACTAGATTAGACCAGAGTCCACATAATCTAGTGGCCAACACCAGATATTTCAGAGGAAGGTATAAAAATCCCTACAGTCAGCAGTTCTGGGTTAATCTGACCCTCCAGAAAGTTTCCTCCAAGCCCCCTAATAGTTAAAGGTTGTCGTTCACTCTGAAGTACAATGGCATAGGTCCCTTTCCATCAACGGTATTATGTAGCAAAGCATTTTATACAGGGCTAGTTAATGTTTTGATTTCAGTTAACTGTGCTTTTTGGCTTCTTGCCATTTTAAAACAAGTATAGTGATAGATGCAGGAGGTCTAATTTCCTGCTACATTTCTTGTTTTAAAATGTGTTGAATCATTCACATGGTGGCATGAAGGGCTAACAATAACTCCAGAAGTTAATACATAAATGTAAAGGAAACAAGCCAAACTTGAATTCTGTTAGAACAGAATGGTAGGGTACCATTAATGGAAAAAGAGGCAGGGGCTGAGTTAGCTAGAAATTATATCAGAATCTAATTGACTCAGAAGTAATTGGCAATACCATTTGGGTACTAGATATACAATTATTGCAGTAATATAGCAGGAGGAGCTGTGAAGGGAAGATTATAAAAGGAGGATAGAGTGGCACAGATGCATATTTGTACAGAAAAGGTAGTTCCTCCGTGGTTTTACCAGGAGATATCTCTGGTCTATATATGGCTCCCCTGACAGAGATGTCTGATCATCTCAACATCCATTTAATGCTTTTTAAGCCTAGCCCTGTGAGATAGGAAAGCATTTCACAGATGGCAAGTCGAGGCACCAAGACTCAGCTCCTTAGAAGTAGTTAGATGCCTAGCTTCCATTGAAATCAATACACAAATCAGCATTACCACACCTCAAGTCCTCTTTGCCAATCCCACATTTTGGCAAGCTACCAGGGACAGCTGCTGTTTAGAGTGGACAATGAACATGCACATTATCAATGGGCTTCCTGGCGGATCGCAGCATATATTAAAATAAATACGCTCTTTTCACTTATGAGCAGAGGGAGGCAAAGCAGATGAACGTTTCTGAACTGCTTCCTAACTACTGAGCATTCTGACCAACTTTGCTGGAGCCATTCAGAAACTATGGCGTTGCTGTGACTTTTCGGAGGACTGAGGGGAAAAGACCACACGTGTGGTTCCTGACACCTCAGCAAATTAATTCCCAGCAAGAGGGATCATTAATTCCCAGCAGTTTTAAAATTGAAACCAAAAAATTAGAAGAAAAATTGTTGTGTATGGTTGTTTGGCAAGGAATTAAAGACAGAGGGTCATTCCCCACCGATCTGAGCCCTTTGCGTAATCAAGTCCCACAGGTGAGGAGCTGTAGGGCTCATCTTGTGGGCAGAACTCCCCATGCACAGGTCTGAGGAGTAGTAATTGGGTAATTGATGGCTGCTGAGTTAATTCCCTAGCTTGTGCATTGACACCCACACAGAAATCTGCATCTTCACCCACGTATCAAACTACATTGTAGCTCACTGACACCATCAAAGGTATGTAGCACACACTGCGAACTGTGTTAAAGAAAATAAGATCTTGTCTTCTCTTCACACGAGGGGGGAAAAATCCCAGTTCTCTTAACCAGTGCTAGCCTGAGGGATGGGTGACATGGGTGACCACCCCGGGCTAGCACCTCTGGGCTCCTGGTTGTTATGGTATGCTATTGTCACCCTTACTTCTGTGCTGGGGTTGCTGGGGTTGCTGCCTTCAGAGCAGGGTGCCTGGCCAGCAGCTACTGCTCTGGCCACTATGGTCAAGAGCAAGGAGTATGTCTGCCCTTAGTTGTGACGCTGCAGAAGGGAACTTGGGGCAATGCAGGGAGAGGCAGTGGTGCCTGGACTCTATGAGAGGATGCAGGGGGAGGCAATGGGGGGGGTGGCGGAGTCAGGAGCACCAATATACACATTTGCTCAGGGTGCCATTTTTCCTAAGACCAGTCCAGCTCTTAACTTTCTATGCATTTGCTCCAGCACTGTCACACTCCATTGCTTCAGTGATGTGCTTTTAACCTTCTAGGCCCTTTGTGCTGTGTTTTGCGGCAGGCTCACTTCTCATTTTTTCAGGACTTCTTTGAGCTGCAAGAAACAAGAGAAACCCCTGGCACAGTTGTTGTTTAAATCTTAAGCTTATTACTTCTTTAAAAACACTACAGGTGCCCTATTCTATTCCCTACCTTGTCCCCAAAGACACCTCTGTAGAATATATCCAGTCATTTGCTCCACAATCAGAGCTATTTAGGGACCTCAAAAAATATCCGGATTTCCAGACAAGACCCAGTAGCTCCCATTGAGGACAGTGTGGCTTGCTGGGGGAGAAGGCTGAATATGCTCTGCCTAGCTCTGTGCCTCAGTTTCCCAGCTGTACAATGAGGATAACTGCATTGCCCTTCCTCATGAGGTGACATGAGAATTAATACTTTAAAGAACGTGAGGTGTTCAGATACTGTGACACTGCTGTCCAAAGCTTTATCATGATTGTAACTGGGATCTGGCCCTAAATGCACAATTTGTTCAAACCCAATTCAGATAATTAAAAGAGAATCCTTTTTAACACATGACTAGATAACACATGGCCTACATTAAGTATAGAGATCTTGCAAAGGAACTTGTCCACAGAGTCTCTTTTGAGCCACCCCTCCATCGGTTACTTGACATACCCGTAGATCTTTTTTCGAGATACAACTGGAGATAAGAAATGAGATTAAACAAAGCAACTTGAAAGGGCATTCAGATGCACAGAATGATGGTCAACACTGCATGAGGAAAACTTTATTTTGGTTTATTTTTAACTGATATGAATGTTTAATGTTTGCTCTTGGTGAGAGATCAAATAATCTCTCCTGGGAGTCTGAGGTAGACACCATATTAGACTTTGGGATCGTGGTGTGGTTTCTCAAGTAGACTGAGACATTGTCACAAATAAAGGGCTTGCTTCTACAAGATAGGAGATACTTTGTAAATTACATAAGTGAACAAACTCTTACCTCCAAGGAATAAAGTCACAAAACTATGAGCCCCTTCTACATCTTCTGCAATCAGTCTCCCCACATGGGTCATTATAAAAACTCCAGGTTGACCCAGGAATTATTCCCATCTCATTTTACTTAAAATATGGATCCCATATGGCTAAACAAAATGAATGCAGCCATAATTCCAGAAGCTATACATCTTCATAGTTGAAGTTGACAATCTGCCTCTCCTGCTGAGCCGTGACCCAGTTCTTTCTTTGTTTGCTCACAAATAGTTCTGTCATTACCTTCCCCCAAATTCAGGACTGCAGGTGCCTGGCGAATTCTCCAGCTCAGCATCCCAATGAAAAGGATGTGAATCTAAAAGGAACTAGTTAGTATTAGTTTCCCTTGTGAGCAATTCTGTCAGAGTCGGTATTAGAGCAGACTGAAAACTGAGCCAGAGACGAGAAATGTAGCAAAATAGGAATGACAAGCCAGAATACTTCTCGTCCCCAACTCAGTGGAAGATGGTGCACATAGAATTTGTGCATGTAACTCTTTTGCCTTGTATTCATTAAATATACTGATCAAAAGTTAAAGATTATTATGGAGAAGAAATCAGATATCCAAAGACACATTCTCCATGCCTCATGGTGAGTTTGGGAGTCTATCGCTATGCCGCAGGCGTGAACTTAAAGTGTCCTAGTTGTCATTAATATAAACTTTTTAAAACAGATCTACATTAACGTGAAGGAGGAGCCTTTTGGATCACGTCTGTGGTGTTCACATGGGGGAGTTACACAGCAGCACTGCCATTCACTTCCCTGTGGGATGGTGTACGCTGGGGTGGGTAAGATAGAGTCCACAGGCTGGATCCAGCCTCCCCAAGCCATTTGATCCAGCCCATGGCTGCCCTGCCACTCCCCTGCCCCAAGGCCAATTGATACCTTGACATGGGGAGTGCATGAAGTCTTCTGCCCCCACCAGCGGCATGTAGCACCAGAGGGACCCACCAGCTCTTTTGAATGGTGTTTGGCCATCGTGCATCCTTGGCAGGCTGGGGGCAGGGAAGCAAGAGACTTTGTTTGCTCCCTTGGCCCCCAGATCCTGATTGGCCTGGGTGTGGGGGAGCGTGGAAAGTCTCCTCCCCCGGTAAGGGCACGCGGTACCTAGAGGGAACCACTAACTGGTCAGAATGGCTGGCGGCTCTCTCTAGGTGCTGCATACTCCTGGCAGGATAGGGGCAGGGGACGAAGACTGGCCTGGGTGTGGGGAAGCATGCAAAGTCTCCTCCTCCCACCAGGGGCAGTCCGTGCCTAGAGGGAACAGACCCCTTCCATCTGAGCCCAACACTTCTGCTCAAGGCCCCGCTCCTTTGGGGGGCAGCCCAGCGACCACTTTCAAAATTCATGAAGTGGCCCCCCCTTCAAAAATTATTGCCCACCCCTGGTGTAGACAAACCCGAAGATTGGCATTTCTCTTGTGAAATACAAACAATATTATGATGTATAAATGAGGGCCAAGGAGTCATTATTGGTGATCAGTCACCCATAGCAACCAATAAAATAAGCATTTTGCTTAATCGCTGCTACATTTTCAGCGGTTAGTGAATTAGATTTTCTTTGTCTACCTTGCTTCCTAAATCACAGACGTGTCTCGTATTGCAGCCCCTACATTGCTACGCTCTCCCGGTGTGTCCTAGAATCCTAAAACTGGAAGGGACCTCAAGAGGTCATGAAGTCCAGTCCCCTGCCCTCATGGGAGGGACCAAGCACCATCTAGAGATCATCCCTGATAAATATTTATCTAACCTGCTCTGAAATATCTCCAAAGATGGAGAGTCCACAAGCTCCCTGGGCAGAGACTCATTCTCCATGCCTCACTGACACATATATTGTGTATTTTTTCAGTACCGGCCAAGCCACTACCTTCTCCTCAGACTAACCTCTCTTGGGGTATGTCTACACTAGCCACCCTAGTTCGAACTAAGGTGGCTAGTGTAGACATACCCTTGATGACCCACTTCTTCCAGAGGGCAAGTGTAGATTAATTTTTCCCTTTGGTGTTTTCCTCCCATGAGTTGTATCGCTTTATCTGTATTGGTGTAAGGACAGTGGCGCGGTACTTTTTGTGCAGATGAAGTTGTAATGCCTTGTTGGGCTCCTGGGCAAGGTGGGTGGGGGCCTGGCTCTGTGCTTCTGAAGAGGGCGGGGCCTCAGGCGGAAGGGGTGGGGCCAAGGACAGAGGTCCCGAGCGCTGTCCGGACTGTGGCACCCCCACCGGTGCTCCCCGGAGCATGCTGCGCGGTGCCCCCACCTGCCCAGGCAGCCTGCCGTACGGTGCTCTGGCAGTGATGTAAAGGGCTTTCCATGCCATGGTAGCAGCAACCAGAGCTCCAGGCTGCTTCGAATCACCATGCCCCCGGGGCAGTTGTCACCTTCACACTACCCCTCCTCGCTGGGGGTGGGCCTGTGTATTGTTGCGAAGGTGCACAGACTGAGAATAAGCATTAGCTAAACTGGTGCAAGACCCTGTTACGACTGTAGAACTGTGTTCACACTAGATTTGTACCAACATAATTATGTCAGGAAAAAATAATCGCCCCCTAATCAAAATAAGGTATATGGGTATAGGATCTGCATGTAGAGCAAACCTGTGATCTCCAATCCTCAAGCATTAGACTCTCCTGCTTCAGGGAACTTGATTGTACACGTAAACTAGCTGCAAAGCGCAAGAGAGAGATGAGACAAGTGGTGAGGCATGGATGTGATTATGGAGACCAACGCTCTTTTCATAGTCTTGAGATGGCTGAGTGCTTGGATGATTAATTAGTTCACAATGAGTGGGGGAGTAAATTACAAACTACTTTACATTTAATTTACATTTTGTTTTTATGGTGGAAATTAGACATTGTGCCTTTAAGGTAGCTCCTTTTAATGTTTTCTTTCCAGCCCTGAAAATTTGAATATCTCAATTCCTTCTTGCAACACAGACAGAGCATGTATGCAAATGTCCCCCCCCCTAAAAAAATTGTTACTCATCTTGAAGAGAAAATGAAGGAGACAACTTCCATCTTGAAACATGTCTCTTAGTACTATGGGTATGGGTGGAGATCAGTTCAGTATTCCTGCCTATTCCACCCTTTATCTTTCTGCACAGAGAGCCAGTTGTGCTTGTGCGTTTTCTAATGGAGACACTTGTACTCCAGGAATCTAGCTCTGACTAAATAAGCTCATAGACAATCATTAGCAGTGTTCCCTGTAAGCTGAGCCTTTGGGCAGCCACCTGGTAGAAATTCAGTGCTGCCCAGATGATTAGCAGAGTACCCCCAGCTGGCAGCATGTGTTTCTATTGGTGGTGCACATTCACATATGTATCGGTGCACATACCAAAATTTATTCCACACAGATACACATAGATGGAACGCTGATCATCAGAGATAGCGACTTACAGGTCCAGTGGCAGAGACCTCTATTTAAGAACCCAATCTTGACTCTGTGCCCTCTTCTCCAGTCATCAAAATACATTCCCCTCATGTACCTGGTCCAGTGTTTGTAAATAACCCTGCTGCATGCTTCCAAAGCAGCTTTTCTTTTCTGCCTGAGAATCTTGCTTCAAAACTGAAATTTCTATTCTGATCCTAGATATTCTTCCACGCATGAGAGACAGTACGAGGTAATACACACAAGAGATTTGACTTCATAATTGTACCTTAATTACCGCATCCAGGCTGCGCAAGCTGAGCCTTGACTTTGTGTGGATAAGCAGAGCATTTGCGATTAAACATCATAAGGAAAATACAGTACATGGCATAATTAGTCATTATTCTGTTTGTGTTACTTGAGACATAAAATTACGCTGCTCTCCTAAAATATGTAAACAGTGCAAAATAAACTGTGATGGCAGACGAGTCTCTGTTGCCAGAAAACTCTTGTATTTTGAGATTTCCTGGGTGTGCTTATAGTACTGAAGAGGAGCCAGAAAACCTGTTTAGGGAATGAGAGTTGTTCCTATAATAAGAACTATACAAAAGCTTGGAAAGATTAGATTTATAATCAGAAAATGTCATTAAACTTCAGCTTTGAAAAAATATTTCCATTGGTAATAATCAATGTTTATAGATCGGGAAAGTAAGACAACACTGCTTGAGAACTCAAGAGTTTGACGTAAGGATGTTGACTTTGTTTCTTTTGAATGTGATATTGACAATTTGTGTTTTAAGAGTTTGAATATTAAATATTAAAACATGACCTGACCCTGCCTGTAATTCTCACAGCTGTGAAAAAGCATTAAAAACAAACCGATATTGGTCAGTTATAAAAAATAAATATCAAATTCTCCCATGATTGAAGCAAAGCCAGTAAAACAGTGCAGCTCTTTGTATATCAAAAGGAGTTATTTGGCAGAATAAAGGAAGTATGTAATGGAAATATGGAAACATTCTTAGCTTGGAGCTATATCCAAACAGGGGAGGCATGTGGCAATGTACGGTGGGATTGTCACAAGCCTTCAGCATTGACCTGCCTCTGATCTTTTTGCAGTCGATTAAAAGTTTTCCATTAACTTTCACTGACACACAGTCAGGCCAATGTATGTTTGTAAACCCAACCGATACTGTGCACCATTGGATGTCATCATGAGTCAAGTAACCCACTTCCCTAGGTCTGAAGCCAACAGAGATGAGTCACTGGAAAGCTGGCCCATTATTACATAAAAAGTATACCTTCTACCTCCCACTGGCTTTGCGGTAAGGTTGCTTGCCTTTAGCTTACCTAGGGCCCATATCAGCACCTATTGACAAAAGTAAAAGCTGATTTAGGCCATTAGCTGATTAAACTAGCGAGATAGATCTGTGAAAATGTTTAGCACCCAGAAGTTCTCCTTGTGACTACTATGGTCACATCCTGGATGCTGGGCATTCGTGAAAATCTGCTTGTAAGATCTCAGAACTTCGCTCCCAATGCCAGTGCCTATTGTTGTCTCCAGGGAGTGTTGTAGCACCCAGGCTGAATTTGGCCCTAATGACTCACTTACTGTTGCTTTTCCTTGATGATGCTGTTGACATCAAAACATTGTGTTTCAGTAACGGCATATCTTTTGGAACTACATCTCCCATTGATTTAAAGGCTATAAGCTATAACAAATTCACCACTTCCCTTAGAAAACATTTAATCCCCTCCCTGAAGCTGAGTCTTAAAAGTCACAAGAGGCTGTGACTTAAACGTTATGGAACACCTGTGGTTAAGGTTGCACGTGCTGTTGTGCATACAAGAATTTAATTGGACATTCTTACACTTTAAGACATGTTTCTAAGGAGAGTGGAAAGCATTACATGGTATTACACTGTATTCTTTGATAATAGCATGTGATCAGGTAATTAAAGCATTCATATGAAGAAGAGGGCAGAGTTAAGGTGGTGCATTTTTGCTTTTTGATTGCTTAATGATACAACCCAAATGTTCTATTTCATACTCTTTTGTAGGGAAGTTTGGATAGTTTTGAATTAAGTGAAGCCACATTTTTGCAATAATTTTCTATCTTTCTTTGCTTGGCATATAATATCTCTTTTTGTTTTTAGATTCACCTGCTCCTTACCATAGTGCTTTTCTTGGGATTAGCAGACCTAATATTGCATATAGAAAGGAACTGCCTGTCCTGTATTTCTTTTAGGAATTAAACATCCTAATCCTAATGTTCTATTTGAATAAATGTTTTTCTAACTGCAGTTGCCAATATCCTTCTGGAAAACATTAGCAGACAGACTCTTTGAAAATCATAAAGGCTTTCAGTGGGGAAAATCTGCTTTAAAATTTGGGGTGATAATAGTAACCCCCTTTCAAATTATTACCTGTCTTTTGAGAAATGGGGGGGGTGTTTTCTCCCTCATTATCTCCAAATATAGACCTTGAGAGACCACTAGGCACTGACACAATCCTGGTCATCATGTGACTATTTTAATTAAAGAAAATGGTAGCAAGTATAATAAACTCATTGCATTAGTGTGGGTTACAGCTTCTGCCATTATAGTAAAATGAAACCTCTATAAGACAGCTGGCAATGTTAAGTTCAGCCCTTAGCAAGGAGTGAAATGAAAGCTGCATCAACCTAGGAGCATCACCAGGAGGCGCTGTGAGGCAGAGATAACACTCTGAGGCACAATTCTTCCCTTCTTTCTTGCTCCCCAAGGAGTAGCAATTTATCACTGGAATAAGTCAGCAGTAAATTACTAGCTATCATAGGTGCTGACTTCCCCTCTGGGACGGGGTGCTCAACCCCCTCTTAGCTCCCACCCCTATTCCACCCCTTCTCTCAAGTTTCACCCCTGCCCTGTCCCATTCCACCCCTTCCCCCAAGTCAACACCCCTGCCCTGCCTCATTCTCCCAGGGTGTCCCATCCCTGCTCCTCCCTCTCCTTCCGAGAGCTTCCTGAGTGTTGCCAATGAGCTGTTCACAGATGCACTGGGAAGGCAGGAGAAGAGTTGATCAACAGGGGCAGCAGTGGACGAGAGGTATGGGAAGAGGGGAATAGAAGAGGAAGCTTGTCTGCTGGTGGATGCTCTGAACCTGCTAATTTTCCCCTGTGGGTGCCCCATCACTGGATCATGGGCTTTGGTGCCCATGCTATCTACCCTGCCTTCCACTAGCTCAGCTATTCTGACCAGAGAGGGGAAGGTGAGGGGGGAAGAGAGCATGGCACCGTAGCAGAGTAGCTGGACCAGCAGGGGGTGCACATGTGCAGTAATTTAGTGCTGGGGCCATGCATTGCCTAGCCCACATCTGGGGAGTGGCCTCTCTGAGGATAGATCTGCACAGCACTTTGGAGCTTTGATGTCGCTTCGGCTGGAGTTCAGGCTCTGAAGCCGAGGATGAGGGAAAGGGGTTGGCTTCCAGCCTGAGCTACAACTTCAAAACGCTGTTTTCACAACTGTTTTTAGAGCCCCGCTAATCAGAATCTATTAGCCCAGGCTGGGAAGCTTGCCCCAAAATATTGTGCGGACAGACCTCATATGCCTGGATCCAAAATCTAGTGGCCCTTCTGGGACACAGAAAGGGGCATTTTACTACCTCTTGCTCTCTTGCATGGGAATGTTGTCAGAATCACAGACTAGCCCTCCAATGGATTTATAAATTCTGGGCCTGATTCCACCTCCCTTATTTGCGTTGCTCCTAACTCTGTCTTCAATGCAACCATACAGAATAAAGCACAATGTAATCTATCAAGAGAATCGCACCTTAAATCACAAACTGTATTCCAAACATTTGTCCATCGCCTAAAATATTCATGTAATCTAACCACACCACAAATGTATCATCTTCAAAAGTTGTGCTCTTGTGGGTCCAGCTAGGAGATTTTTTTTTAGAAATGAGAAATGTACATCTAACAATAGTTTAATTTAAATACCTCGTGTGTCTCAAAATGCTGCAAATTCGCATTTAGGATAAGCAATTTTCATTCTATTGAATTTTTTGACGTTTGATTTTGTAAAGCATGTAATAGAAAACTGTACCCTTTTACTCATTTGAGAAGCCAGAAACTTCAAAAGTTAATGCGGAATTATTTTTAGTGTATATTTGAGTTTATTCATGTTGAAAGGTAGTACTTATCTTTTGTAATTTTACAGCAGTGATTTGAATAAAAACATGAGTATAGTTCCACTTTAAATGCCATGTGACATGTGGGAGCAGGATTAAATCTATCCCAAGATGCCAAAATATGAGATTTTTTTTATCACAGTTCCCCAGGGATTCACATAATATCTCTGAGTGCTCATATTTGTGATGGGACCTATAGATTTATATATGTAAAAATGCAAGTATCCAGTCATCTCCCACATGCAGGGAGTATGTTATTCTAAACAGACAAAAGTAACTTCTGATCCAACACTGAGTAGAACTTTTTTGAAAAAATTAGGAAATAAATAGCTTATTTAAAAATGCTCCCTATGGGTCCAAATACCTGAACGGAAGTCCCAGCCTCAGAAACACAGAGAGAACTAGGTTTTAGGTAGATCTCCAGTTAAATGTTTCACCTGGAACTGAATGAATAATTCACAGATAGCTGATGAAGTCTGCCCCTTTTTTTGTTTGCAGAAATTTGTAAATTTTTCAAAGAATGTGTAGTGGGTCAGATAATTTTCATGTTATATCATTGATATTTTTTGTTCATGAATGAGAAGCAGCTAGATTTACAGTTTGGTTTCTACAGACACACCTGGATTGTCTAACTGTTCTCTGCAAGGGAATGGAGAGATAGAGGACCAGTATACAATCCACTTGAAAACGACAGCAAATGTGTGCAGAAAAGGCTTTTGCAAAATTGCTTAGCTCCACTTTCAGCCTACAAAAATTTGCATCTAAACTTTGTACTTGGAGATAACCCAGTGTGCATCTGATGCTAGAAGGAGTTATGCTATAAAAATAATGCTAAATGACTCACGATGATAATGAGGTTATGGTTATGCAACAGATAAAACCTGCAACTGTTTTACCTTAATTTTTTGTATCATTTCCAAATTGCATATACTGGTATTCAAATAATATGGGTGGCTCCAACTTATGGGCCCATACATGTTTTGTACCACAAGGCTTTCCAACAGAGCAAAAAGAGTACAAAGTGACTTTTCAAAGTATCTGTTACAAAAAGTGTCATTAATATTTGTTCTACAGAGTTCTTTTACAATAGTATTTAAGAGGCCATCATTCTGCAGCATATTGCTTGTCCTAATTTATTTCTTTACTGAGAACATTTGGCAGGAGTTATTCAGAAATGTGAGTCCTAATGAACAACCTTCTTTGCATTTATGTGTTTACTTCACAATGAAATCGCTTAGCCTCCGAGCCATACTTGACATTTTAAACTGCATGGCTGTGCTGGAGCTTTGGAGGAAAAGGCTTACGAGGGTAATTCATTGTGGCAGAACAAATTTAGAAAGGAAGGGAAAAATTGGTGTTGAGGGGCCAGTGCTTATATGTGACGTTTCCATTTCAGTCGTTTGTAGAAATCTGAGTTTTAAAAGCCCTAGCTGCATATTTGGGCAAAAGATCGGCTTAGAAGCTTGGCGTAAAATCAGAGTGGGGTTGGATTTAGCAGGATTCACACATTTTTATCTCAGTCCATATTTATGATCTTAGACTGATGCTATTCATGGAGCTTTAGGACTTCCCAACTCCTCCCCCTTCTACCCACAGATATCCTACCAGCTGGTTACCCTAGACCAGGGTGCCTTACCCTTAGATAGCCTATCTAGGCCTCTTTGGAGCCGTCACAGCTGTACCTTCAACTTGATTGGGGCTGCCATGAACTTCTGCCAATCCCAGCATCCAGTGGTCTTTGGTGGTGTCAGAGAGCAAGAAGTAGAAGCTCATAAAAACTGTTGTTTTGTTACTAATTTTGTTTCCGTGAGCTGGGAAGTATGGATCTTCCCCTAATCCTTATCTTGACAGGGAGATTTCAGCAGTTAACCATTAATGGGATTAGTCCCAGAGAGGTCATAAAGCAGAGATTTTAGACTAAGAAAAATACAATAATTCATTAGACCGAAGCTTGGGAATGTGCATAAATGGAAAGCAAAATGAAGGACATTATTTTTTCTCTCTTAATTAGAGGAGTTTTTCATGCATATGTCAAGGGGAAAGAAGCTCTAGCAAAGTTTAAATCTCAGTACCTTTAATGTTATCAAATGAGAAACAAGTCTCAGGGAAATTGTTTATTTAAATGAGGCAGCCATTTTATGCATGCCACTCTTAGAGATGCATATAGGAATTGTTTATGACATATCTTCAGTTCAGCTTTGTTACTCACTCGTGTTTATGTTCCTTAGTCAAAGCAGATTACTGTGTGTTCTATTTACTATTCACTCATATAGAGCTCTTTGTGTTAACCTTTTATTTGATAAGGTATGGTTTTTGTATTGGAATTTTCTTGTCAAAGCCATTTCTGTGTAAAGAAAAGAAGCTTAAATGGCTATTGAAATGTAAAATCCCAAACCGTCCTCACGGGAAGGCAAGCTTAGAACATCTTATGATGATCAGGAATCCAAAAGCTCATTAAAAAAAGGAACTTTCTTTGAGGGAAATGGAGAGTTTATTCTCCACTTACATAAAGGATGGTCCATAACTGCTCTCCTCAGGACAAGCTCCAGCAAGAAAAGGGGACAGAAAGGTTGTCTACGTGCTCTGTTGTGCTAGCTTAAATTAAGGTGTGATTGTAAAATAATTCAGTTAAGCCAGTGCCATAGGCTGTGTGGATACACTTACTTCAGGGCTTAAGTCGGGGTGGGCAATAAAACGGCAGCTGTTCACCAGGGTTAGCCCCTGATAGGCTGCTGTTGCTATATTTACTTGCACCTCTGCAGGTATGGGTGATTGCAGCTCCCATTGGCTGGGAATGGTGATCTATGGCCAATGGGAAGTGTGGATCCCCTGTGTCTGTGGAGGCGTATGTAACTATGGCAGTGTGGGGGCCCATCAGGGACTAACCCTGGCAGACTGGATCTGACCCGCAGGCCGGTATTTGCCCACCCCTGATTTAAGCAGAAGTGAGAAACATCCATGCTCTTGAGCAACATAGTTAAGATGACCTAAGCCCTTATGTAAATAGCCCTAGGTAAAAAGAAGAACTCCTCTGTTGGCCTAGCTACCCCTTCTTAGGGAGGTGGATTTATACCACTGCCTATTCTTCATCACTCACAGCAGCATGATCCAGATTCACCTGAATTGGTGGCCATGAAGCCAGTCACTTATGTTCACCGGGCAGGGGTTTTGACTGGCTAGCTGGGGGGGAACTTGGCTAATCACAACTCAAACATTACCTCTAGAGGGGACTTGCTGATGGAGCAATTAAATTTTTGTTTGGGATACTTTTAAAATTTCATTTAAAAATTGATTTGATTTTTTTAATTACTTTTACATTATTTCATGACAGCAGCAGTTGTAATGCATAAAAGATGCCACATTATACCACAGTGTCCTAGTTTCTAAAGGAGTTCATTAGGATATAATAGAGAACATTTGTACTACTTCCAGCCGGAAAACTCCTGCCTTTAATTGGCCATATAAGAATGTGTGTGAGTTTCCAGTTTGGGTTGGTTGGACCTGTAATAAAAGGATGCCCATGTTGTCTATTTACTTTATTGGTCATGTAAGACTAGATCTTTTATTTTTATATTACATAGATTTTATTTGCTAGATCAGAGTAACTCCTGCTTCTGTGGTAAAACTGTTTGACACTTTAAACAAGTAAAAAAAAAAAAAAGCACCCATTATACTAATTAGCAGAGCAGCTGTTTTCAAAATGCAGTGTTACCTTAGAAAGATCATTCCAACCTTTGAAAATAGCTACTCCTCTGTTTAGTACAGTGAGTTCTTTACTATGTTCTTGCTGAAAATGTTAAATGCCGAACTTTTTCATTACAATACAAACAAGAAAGCATAGAAATTAAGATAGGATGTTCCAAGCTATAAGTAGCAGCAGCTGCTCAACTTTAAAAATAGACTGTTTTGATTATGACATAATAGGACATTTTGATCTGATAGGACATGCCATATTATGCATTACAACTGTGGCTGCCATGAAATGATGTACAAATTAAATAAAAAAATAAAGTGAATAAAATTTTTCTTTAAAATGAAATTTCAAAAGTTTCCAGAATAAACGCTTTCTGAAATGAAAAAAAGAAAGTTTCAAAGACTGATTTATGGGAAACTCTGAAAATCAATATGGTATTGCAAAAAATAAATAAAATAAAATAAATAAATTGAGTTTAGTCTTAATAGAATTTTCCAAAGAAAGGGTGGACGAAACGTTTTACAACCAGCTGCCCTACTTAAACCATGTCTCACCCCTCATGCCTATTAGAGAAACATGCTAAAAGAAGTATCTTTTTGGATGATAGAGTTGGTTATGAAAAGTTTGTAATGCCATATTTGTTTTAATGTGTAAATATAGAGCCAAATCCTGGGAAGAGGTGAGCACCTATATATTTTTGTTGAGTCCGGCCCCTTTTCTGGATTTATCACACAGGTGATTTGTCTTTAGGTTTATTCCACGTGTGCATTTTATTTTACAAACAAATGGAACAGCTCGGAATGAAATTTACCAAGCTGATGCCTGTTTAGTCACTTTAGACCGTTTCCCTCCCCCCCCTCCCCACTGGGACCCAGTAGGAAGGTATAGGAATATTATCTCTGGGTCCTCCAGCCCTGCCTGTGTTGATTATGTCTCTGTCATTTGTGTTCTCTTCAAGGAAGAATCAAACACTGACTGAGTAAATGCTTATTTTTGTTGCTAGTCCATTCACAACACTAGCGAGTTATGGATTGAATTGCTCCCCCTTGCTCCTTCCTTTTCCCGTTCCACCTACCTTCTTCAAACACCTTCTCCTTAACCTAAGTCTATGTTATGTAGCCTTTAAACACAACACTTAGATCACTCTTCTACGATGCATGCACAGTTTTCTGTCTGGGGAGCAATTACATTTCCAGCAAGCACTGTCAATTCTACATATTCTATAAGTAGAAATGCTTACACATGCATAAAGCCTGCATTAACCGCTGCCATTTGGTTGGTGCTCTCTAGACAAATCTCTTAGGCCCAGAGATGCTCAGGCACCTAAATCACTTTTATTTGAGGAGTGAAAGATATTCAGGGACCTGAGGATTTGGTCCTAAGTTTACTGCATTAAAGAGCCTGATTGGCATATGTGATGGCGCGTTGGGGTTTCCCCACCTCCTGCACCCCCGTAGTGGCATGAACAGACTCCATCAACCAGTAGAATAGAGGAAGTGTATTGCTTCTCCAGGATACAGCACAGCACAGATGTCATCTGGTTACAGGGCAGGCCTAGGATGCCTCAGCCCCCCTTGAGATGGGGGAGACTGGGCCCCTAAATTCCAGCCTCTTCCCTAGGCTGTCTCCTCCATCATCACAGACAGAAACTAAAGACCGTCCCTTCCAGCCCTGTCCCCCAGCCAGGAGCGGCATTCCGCCTTTCTTTGTTCCTCTCCCTGGGAGGTAACCGGTAGAACAGGTTACCTCCCTGTCCCATCAGCTACTTGGCTGGGCCGTGGTACAGACAGCAGCCAGTGGGGGTCACCCACAGCCCAACGTGGGGCAACCAGCAAGGTACCCACACTACGTCACAGTATATTCACACACTGGCACATTATTGGCCTGATTCCTTGGGCTCAGGTTTTTCCATTTCTACATGGGTGACCTCCAAGGGATTATACTGCTCTAAGGCTAGAGTAACACAGCAGTGCATCAGGCCCAGTGCAATGCTATTGTTTTACTCTTCTGTTTGGCTTCTCTTTGAATGTATTTCGTGGAGACACAGGAGTTGTCTAATCCAAAGTTACTTAAAATCTGAACTTCATAGACTAAAGCCCTGCCTGGAGCTGTATGCACAACAGTCAATGTGGCGCTTCTCTCTGGCAGGCACCCTCCCCTTGCTTCATTGCTTCTGACAATTTTAAGTCTGCGAAGAGTGAGGAGATACAGTAGCATGTCTCTGGCTCAGTATAAACATCCCACTACAACAAAGCATATTTCTAGCCTCAGCTGACTCCTAGCACAACAGACTTCTCTGAAATGGCTGGCAGCAGCTGGGCAGGGTTTCCTAGGGGGTCGCAGACATCTTCTTCTGTCTCTGTAGTTAGAGAAATCCATAGACCCTCCTCCCCCCAAACTTGTGCATCTGCTATACAAATGCCAAGTTCTGGGAGTAGAGCTGCTGAACCATAGAGTGAGTCTTTTTTTTCCTAATCCCTTTCAGCCTCGGGAGGCATGTTATTAATTGTGGTAATTTGTTTGTGAAATTAACATACAGTGGTTGTGCAGATAGAAACAGTCTTCGGTAGCTTATCCTATTGTGACTTGTGGGCAAATAATTTCATTACTGGGAAACATTAATATACAAAGTGTACTCTAATATTATTAGCCGGATTTGTGTTCCACATGCCTTGCAGCATCAGCTGACGGGCTGGATAATGGACTGGGGGAGTCAAATGTTCCCCGCAGATATGCACAGCTCCTGTTGAATTTGGGCTCAGGATCGTCAAAGTTACTCCAGATTTTCATATAGAAGTAAAGGAAGGACCCAAGTGACTATAACAGGATCACGTGTCAGAGGGGAAGCCGTGTTAGTCTGTATCTGTAAACACAATGAGGAATCCTGTGGCACCTTACAGTCTAAGGGTACATCTACATTTCACGCTTATTTCAAAATAAGCTATTCCAGAAGAAATACTTTGAAATAGCATGTCTATGATAAAGGGAAGCCTCAAAAATAGTCTGAGGCAGGCTTCCCTAAGGTGGACGTGCTAACTCAATTTAGAGCCCCAGGAGGCACTGGAGAGTAATTAGTTTGAATAGCCCTGGGGAGGAGCTATTTCGAAATAGCAGCAGTGGCGTGTCCATGCTACTGGTATTCCAAAATAGCTATTTTGGAATAGGCATTATTCCTCGTGGAATGAGGTTTATAGAAGTCAGAATAAACCGTCCACTATTTTGAAATTATTTCAAAATAATGGAATTCCTGTGTAGATGCCCACATTGTTATTGCGGATTAATGACCATTATTCCGAAATAACACTGCTGTGTAGATGCACCTTAACAGATTTATTTGGGCATAAGCTTTCGTGGGTAAAAACAACAGTCAGATGCATCGAGTGGAAATCACAAAGGTTGGGGTATGTATATTAGCATATCAAAAGAAGGAAGTAACTTATCAAGTGTAAGACCACTGTTAACGAGGCCAATTCAGTCAGAGTGTGACTCACTCCCAGCAGGCCAGAGTCTTGGAGGTGGTTGGCTGTTGGCTGGATCAAAGCCACATCTCAGCTGTGTAGAGTTTGAACAGGATTGGAAGAACAGTTTTCTGCGTAGGGCACCAGCTGATGCACTGTCGGTATGGTCAGAACATAAAAGGACTCCATGCTTGGAAATGCATCTTGCTCTTTAGTAAGAGAACTATTTGCAGAAATGCTACAGATAGTATTCCAACTGTGGGCGCACAGACCGACTTCCCAGTACCACCTCCAACCACTTCCCTCCTGCAATCTGTGCGCCTCTCTCCGAGTTCCATGCAGGTTGCTACAGATCTTCAACTTGTAATCCTGGACAAGTCATTTTGGATGGGAGTTTTTAAAAGACCTAACTAACTCTGCTATCATTGCAACCAATTGATTTTATCACCAACATAGGCAGGCATGGAGTTTGGTTAATCCTGAGTGCTTTTGAAAAGCTCACCCTTACGCTCTTTGAACCTCAGTTTTTATAGTGCCTAGGAATTGGAAATCCCACTTTAAATAGGCTGAGAGACCTCTTGTGGCTTTACAAACCAGCCCGAGCAGCAGTCTACATATGCAACTAGACCCCAGATTCAAACTTAATGAACATGATTTTGGGGAATCCCACTATGCCTATGTTCTACAGATTACTCGGTTGTGTAAAGAACAAAGGATTGATTAAAAGAACAGTTTTCTTGGTATTCACAGCTCCCCATCAGCTGCTGGCATGAGCCATATCCACCCTGACTGAACTGGCCTCACAAGGATCCTACACTTGATAAGTAACTCCGGTCATCTGAAGAAGTGGGCTGTGCCCACAAAAGCTCATGATACCATCTACATGTTTTGTTAGTCTATAAAGTGCTACCAGACCATTTGTTGTTTTTTAAGTTTATCCTGTACAGACTAACTCAGCTACCCCCTGAAGCTCCCTTTTTTTGATATGTTAGTACATACGTATCTCTCAACCTCTGTGATTTCCACTCCATGCATCTGGTGAAGTGGTTTTTACCCACCAAAACTTATGCCTAATAAATCTGCTAGGTTTTAAGATACTACAAGATCACACAGTTAATCAAGAGGACCTGGTCATCTTTCCACTGTGTCTTACTTCTCACAGGTAAGAGGGCAGACATGCCCTCTTAGAAGGAGTATGGATGTGAAGATACTTCTTCGTAAATCATTTTCCCCTGATGCGTGGACCCTATACATGTCAAAAAAATTCTTTTAAGGAAAATGTGTGTCATGGAATTCACGTGTCTCTGGTAAATTAAGGGGGGGGGGGATTGTTGTTTCTCTTTTTATCTTTGCAGCTGGTATTTTATCCATACAATCCATCAAATGTATTTTGCCAGCAACATTATTTAAACTGAAATAAGAGGCTGGATATTAGCCTTGAAAATGCATAAAATAAACACAGTTTGGCATTTAATTTGTTGTGGCCAACAGAAAAATAAATCACCAGGAAGTCACCGTGAAGAAAATATTTAAGTAAGGTAGATATCTGCAGTCATTGTGTATGGTCTTTCCTATACCAGGACAGTGTATTTTATATGCATGGTTTATTTTATATCAGGATAAGTAAAGTGTTTGGTTCATATTGTTTGTCATATTGGCTGCATTTTAAAATGGTTTTTTGCTTGGGGAAGATTTTAAACGGAGCCAAAGATGAAGCATCTGTCTAGTAGCTACTAGGTCAATAAACATTATTAGATATATTTGCATTAAACAGATCCCAGCCAACCCCCCTTCACTTTCCCTTGCAGTGGATTTTAGGCTCATTAATTATCTTCAGTAAAACACACGAGGCTTAGTTGTGCACGAATAAATGGCTGCTTTGTTCCAAAGCTAAGTTTACATCTAATTTATTAGGGACACAAAGAAAACAAATGAGAAAGGAGAGCTGAGACAGCTGGAGTCCTGAGAATCTAATCAGCCTAAACAAGGGAGTATCTGAAGTACAGTGTTTAAAAAAGAAAGTGTAGTAGGACTGAGCATAAAGGAGGGGTATGAAGGGCCTGATCAAATGCCCACTGATGATAATGGAAAGGTTTCATATTATTGCCAATGAGTGATGGTTCCGAGCAGAAGAATGGTCAAGGTATTTGGTGTGGCCATTGAGAGGGAGGGTAAAGACTACTCTTCAGCTTTAACTAAGAGACTTTTGGTTCATGAGGCTTGTAGCTTTAGCCCTAATGTCCCAAGTTCAATCCCACATGTTGATGGGGCATTACGAAATGCAGAAGGGCTATAAATACATACACACAGAGGCTATGTCTAGACTGTTAGCTTCTTTTGGAAGAAGCTTTTCGGAAGAGATCTTTCAGAAAAACTTATTTTGAAAGAGAGCGTCCATTCAGCAAAAGCACAACGAAAAAGCGATGTGCTTTTTTCAAAAGAAAACATTCACATTGATTGGACGCTATCTCAGATTTAAGTTGTGATTAGACTGGATGGAGTGGCCACCAGGGCACCAGTGTTATTTCCTGAAGGTCTCTTCTTTCAAAAGAACTCCCTCTTCTGCGTCCACACACGCCTTTTTCCAAAAAAAGCTTTTTCGGAAAAAGGCTTCCTCCTCGTAGAATGAAGTTTACCACCATTGGAAAACTCCCACTGTTCTTTCGACTTTCTGTCAAAAGCACTCAATGGCAGTGTGTATGCAAGTACTGTTTTTCTGGAAAAATGGCTGTTTTTCCGGAAAAAAGCTGCAGTGTAGACGCACCCTGAGAAGGGGAAAGTGGAAAGTAGCAGAAGTGGGTTGATCAAAGCACTCTGGGAGTTGTTGAGACCTTGAATAGGACAGATAAGAAAACAAGGTTAAATTGTGGTAATAAACAAAGCAAGAAGGGTAATCTCTATGGAGCCTCTCACCTTAGACCACAGCAAATATTCCATGCTTGATGAATCAGAAGATGATACAACTGAGAAGAGGACGAACCATATTAGCCAGTGACTTAAAAGCAAGGACCGAAAGGGAGTCAAGCTATTGAAAAAGATACATAATTTGAATCTTCTTCATGAGATCTATGAGATGTCCCTGAGTTATCTCTGACTTCCTTAAGCCTGATTAGTCAACCCTTAAACTAGAGAACATGGTGAGTCGTCTGAGACAGCCACTGCAGATTTTGTGATCCGTTCATGCTAGTCAACCAGAGTTCAGCCCATTCATAGGCGAGGAACCATCCAGGTGATCCCAAGCCAGGTATACAGGCTCACATAAGGGAAGCAGACTCTTTAGTCTGCTCAGACTGTTAGACCATGTCTATACTTACCCGCAGATCGACGTTCTGGAGATAGATCTTTTGGAGTTTGATTTAGCAGGTCTAGTATAGACCTGTAAACTGAATGCTGAGGGCAGTTGCAGCTGGTGCCTATACTGCTCACAGTCTCAAGGAGTAAGGGAAACCAACAGGAGCGTTAGCTCCCGTTGGCCTCCCGCTGTGTGGACGCAGCCAAGGCTCGACTTAAGGTAAGCCCACTCCAGCTATGTATTCTATGTAGTTGGAGTTGCGTACCTTAAACTGACCTTCCAGGTTTAGTGTAGACCTGGTCATATAATCATCCAAGTACCTATCGGGGATGACTTATCATAGTCTCTGAACCAGGAACAACTAATCAGGTTTAGGTAGGCTCTGGCTCAGAGCTAACTCAGAGGACACCTCAGAGTCCTAAAGCACGTGCTTTGGGATTTGAAGAGGTTACTAGAGGGTGAAGTTAAACAGTTCCAACATGTGAAGGATAAAAGATGAGAAGACACAAGATAAACCCAATGGTGCCAAGTCACTCATAACTACCGTTTAGATATTTGTATTTATTCTTCAAAGTCTAATAAATAAATCATTGACTGAAATCCACCATATAGGGAAATAAATGAAAGACATGAAGTAGGTGTGCATATTTTGTGTTAGGTGTTTTTGTTATTTTAATAACATCATTAAAATGCACCAAAAAGTTTTCAGGCTCTGAGATGGAGATGTGGTGAGGAAGGAAGGCTGATTTGTGGTCAAGGTACTGGACTGGGAATCAGGAATTCACAAGGGAATTCACCCTTTGTCTGGTTTGTCTATTTAGACTGAAGGTTCTTCATTCTACAAAAACCTCTTGCACAAAAACGGCTCCTAATTAATTATGCAAATGAAGCTCAGCAATATGCTAATCCATGATTCATTTGCATAGGCTTTTGCGGAAGAGGGAAGCTGTGTAGACGTAGCCTTAGTCTAGAAAACAAAAGGCTAAGCGGGGACATACCAGTCTTCAAATATGTCAAATATTGCTATAAAGAGGGTGGTGATTATTTGTTCTCCATGATCACTGACGGTAGGAAAAGAAGTAATTAGCTTTGCAGCAAAGTCAGATATTAGGAAAAACATTCTACCCATAGCTAAGTTCCCCTATGTCGCACGGTTATAGAGCAGCCTATTAATTGCCTCGTAGACACACAGAACTGCTGTGGGGAAAAAATGCCTCTCCCAGCACTAGACTTGCCATGGTGGGGAGAGGTGCCTCCCCAGATGCCAACCCAGCCCCTGCCTGGTCCTGCCATGGCCAGGGAAGAGGTGCCCCTCCCTCAGCTGCAGCCCAGCCCTACAGCTGCCATGATGTGCAGAAATGCTTCTCCCCCCAAAGCGCAGTTGCTGCTGCAGGGAGAGAGAGTGAGCTGGAATGAGTCCTCTGTTCCCACTGTAGCCATGGAGCAGTATGCACCCAAACCCCTTGGCTGCGTCTAGACTGGCATGATTTTGCGCAAATACTTTTAA
>JANRFK010006688.1:27206790-27228323 GCA_030068395.1 Apalone spinifera
TTCCGTTAAAAGCATTTCCGGAAAATCATGCCAGTGTAGACGTAGCCAATGGGTTTTACTCATTTGTTACTCTCAATTCACCCTGCCTGTCCCCTTTTGACCCTGGTTCCTTACCTTTACCCTTTCTTTTCATTTCACTTTCTCTTTTTCCAGAATAAAGCATTTGTTTCTTCCTCCTTTGGTTGTTATAATTTTGAAAACATAAAATTCATGTCCTGGAGGTCACAGGGGTTCTATGTCAGCGTATCCACTCAGCCATGAGGCAGAGGCACTGCCCAGTGACAATCCAGTTCGCTGTAGTCAACAGCATGCTAGGATCTACCACCTATTAACAGTTTCAAGAGTACAAGAGACTTGATCCTGAGGTGGCCTTACAGAGCCACTTAGGAGGGGGAAGCAAGTGAACTCTATCATCCCTGGAGTGCACCTTTCATTATTTTTCACAGGTGCCATTGCTGAGGCAGTGTGAGACCCTAGATCAGTGTTTCTTAAACTGTGTTCCGTGGCACACCGGTGTGCCATGAGGCAGTTCAAGGTGTGCCGGGGAGAACAACAGAATTCAAAATGGCAACCCTAAAAGGGGCAGGCAACCTTTTTTTCCCCCTCAACTTTCCCCTGATCCTTTTTCCCTCCGACCTCATATTGTTTGATGTTGCTTGGTCTCAAAAAGTTTAAGAAACACTGCCCTAGATAAATACACAGGACATTCCAATCCATCTCCCTTTAAAGTAAATGGAAAGCAACACTGCCATTACCCGCAACGGGAGGTGCGTCAGGCTCTGAATTATGAACAGATGGCTATGCTCAAGGGCTATGCTCACTTATCAGAGAATTAGCAGCAATGGGCTTAGCTTTCCTCTGCTAGAAATTACCTCAGCAGCCAGGTAACTTGGCTTAACAAATGCATTCATTGTTGGAATGTTAATACAGACGAATCAAGTTTACAGAACTTTTTAAAAGGTAAAAGCCCAGGAATTTAAATTTTGTGACTCCTGTTATTGTCAGGTTAGAAGCCCTGAAAATAATGTGTGGCAAAGAAATACTGACAGACCTGTGACTACAGCTGTGTTTGCATAATTATGGCTCCTGTTACAATGTGCAAAGCTAAGGCTCGTCTTATGATTTTTTTTTTCTTCTTAGGTAAATGAAAGAAGCCAACAGCCCCCCTGTTGACTATGCAAATCAATAGTTAAGTGCATCCTGTCAGTGGAAGGTAATTTTAATGCTAGGCCAGGAGCCTCTCACTAATTAAAAGAAATATTTATTCCTTTCTTTGGGGGCTTGTTCCAAGAATGGAAAAGTACAGTGCCAAAAGGCTTTCAAAACAAAGCTCTAGTGCCATGCCTGAGACCAGCAGAAGAAAGAGTGCACGGGAGAGGGAGAAGGGAGGGGTGAGAGAGGTAGTGAGTGGGAGAAGGAACAAAAATGTCAACCTGAGACCAATTTGTTTTCTGTGCCAGTGTGGAGACCAATGTCTGCAATAAAAGTAAATAAATGAACAGAATGGACTAGCAGGGAACATACCGAAGAAAGAATAAGCAGCTTGGCAGAGGAGAAGCAATGGGGATTAGAAGCTTTCTAACACACAAAGCAAAATGTCAATGCCCCTCCCTCACGTGCCTTCTCAGGTACAGTCTCACATATTTTGGCCATAAATCTTCTTACACCCAACCCATCGCTTGGGCTGCTCGGTGAATGTAATTTCTGTTCTGCAAAATCCCCTGGGTCCCAATCCTACAATGAGTTTTCCACAAGCCCAAAGATCCCCCTGAACTCTCATGAGGATTATTGCAGGATCTGGGTCGCCGCTGAAATTCTTGCTCACTGAAGTCAGTGGGAGTTTGGTCACTGACTTCAATGGAGCAAGGATTTCACCTTAGCATTGAATTGGCACAGAACATTCAAGAAACTGTCATCTAGCTTTTTCCATCTAATTCGTTTTCTCTGTCTCCTATTTTCAAGAAGGGCTTCAAAGTGTTTGAATTTTTGAAGGTTCAAACAATTTCCTCTCCCCCCATGGAAAACTTATAAAAAAAAGTTTGCACAAAATAGTTGTTTTGACCTGCTCTATTAGGTGGTCTTCATGTCTCTGTAGGACACAGAACCTTCTCTGGGGTCTGGTCCAGCACTGTGGAATACTCTTCCCCAGGAACTAAGAACCTTCCTAAACCTCGCCATTCCCTGCTCCACGTTCAAGGTTAGGTGTTCTTCTGTGACCTGCCTCCTCTAGCAAACATAATGCTGCATGAAATTATATGGGTATTTAAACAATTCCAAGCCAAAAACATTCCACTGTGCACACCTGGGGAGAGGATGAGACACCAAACATGTGGCAGATGTAGCCATGTCACTACTGGAAGGTGCTCAATAAGAGTGGCAGAAGAACCTAAATAGAAAAGACTCGGTGGCGAGACCTAAAAAGACCTGTTGCAAGGGTGCCATTTTGGGAGGATGGGGGGGTGGGGCATATACTGGGATGCTGCTTGCTTTTCTTCCCCTTTACCTAAGTATCAGGGAACAAGGGGGAAGTACACAGCTTGGGTGCATTCCTCTCTCTCCTGGCTGGTAAGGAGAGGGAGCAGTGACCCAAGCTGTGTGCTTTCTTCTTCCTCTCTGATTGTGAGGGGGAAGTGGAGGGCGAACAAGCTGCATCCTAGTACATGTGATTGTAGCCCTGCCTGCCCTCCCAAAATGGTGCCCTTGCCCGTTTGTGGATGGAAATAGAGGCACTCCTTTTGTTTCCCTGACTGATGTTAATGAAAACAGTGGTGCTATGGAAGCATTGATGCTCCAGAACTCCCATGCTACAACAAGCAGCTTGTTCTTTCATATGGAGGTAAGCGTGGCAGGCGTGTCTGAGGTAATGGTGAAAATCACCCTACCTAAGTGAAAATTGTGCATCCCCTAAGCACTATTTTGATTGATCCCTGTGGCACTACCACAATAAACATGACTACTCATATGACTAATAATAAAATGTTGGTGAACACTTACTCACAGGAATAGCCCCTTTGAAGCTAACCAACTGGAGTACAATCTAGCCCTAAATCCTCAACCATAACGCTTACAGCTGTGCTTACAAATGTCTTGCTCATGCCTTCAGCAGGAAAATGATTCTCTTCCAGCAGAAACCAGGACTTTGAGAATAGGCTGAAAGATGAATAAGTATCTCATTCCAGGTTTCTGGTCTCTTTGGGCCAAAACCAACATCAGTGTAGAGAAAGGATTAAGCTGCTCATTACATATGTGTTTTATTCACTTCTTTCAGAACAGACAAATAAGTATCTCTGTGTATCCTTAACAGTCTTATTTATTCAGCTTTTGTAATGAATGCCATTCTATAAAAGCTTATTTTGTTTGTATTGACTACTGTAGCCCCCTTTGTTTTTTAGAGGGGAGAGGAAGGACAAAGACAGGTAGGGAATGTTTCATGTTGACAATGACTGATCAGTGGTGAGGGTTTTGCCTTGGTTTTCATTCTGGCAGCTCCAGCCACTCACGACTGTAACTGGTGTCAGAAGCACCCTTTTCCCTGTTGCTGAAACTTGTTCTTTGTCCCAATGTAATTTCATAACCGTCCTTCAAAAGAGTGATTCTGTCACTTGACAGGGATTCTGCTTCTTTTGTTCAGCCGCTTTGTTCTGCGTGGTACTTTGTCTCTTTTCCCATCACTCATAAGACAGAAGGCAGGGCTTTAACCGTATTCATCACTTTTAGTTCAGCTCACGGCAGGAAAACACGCCTCTTTTCTATTACCTCTCTAGGCCAGGTTGATCTGTACATTGGCAGTGGGAGTGGAGGAGGCGGCTTAACTAATTCTTCCATCTAACTTTGTAGATGAGACAAAACTAGTGAAGCCAAAGAGCAGCCCAGGCAGAGATCCATGGGGAGGTTTGACAGTGACTTCATGGGGAGAAGGATCTGGAGTGAACACAAAAGAAGAAGTTCTCATTCAGGGGGTCAGGAAGGCTAATGCACTTCATTTGTTTTGCGGTAGTTTAGATGGTTTCTCTTAATGTTAGAATTTGTGTCCTGTCCTTGCCGTGCTCTCAGAGCTGCAGGCTGGAGCATGAGAGTGACCAACAGCAGGATATGAACTTTGATTTCCAGTGAGACTTGGCTTCCTCTAAATGGCCGAGCTAACCCAAAGCAGGATATTCCAATTAATTAGGTTATGGCTGTATTGTGTCTTTGCATGAGTCACTGGGTGCAGATTTTGCTTTGCCTGGTTGAAGGCGTGCAATAGACAGCTGTTTCCCCCAACAGGATTAGAGATGGGATGATGTGGGATGGCTTTGGCCTTGGCAATCTCTCAGTGGCATGTCTAGCCTTTTGCAAACAGAAGGCATCATTTTTATCTGGATGTGAATTTACATTGGCTTGTACTAGATCTGTGGGATATTTTACATCTTCCCAGATTCGCTTGTTCATTTGTGAGTTTCTAAACTAAAATAATGTTTTTCCTCTTGGAATTGTGTTGGCCCTGCTTCTAGGCTTTCTGTCAGAAGAATGAAAAATAAAATCCATAAAGAGACCCACATGAAGGAGCTCACAGTGGAATGATTTAATCAATGCAAGGGAACCTGTTCAACTAAGGATACAGGAGCCTCAAAAGGTCTGGAGTAAACTTTGGCTGTCATGTAAACCTACCAAATGCCTTTCAGGCTTTGCTGTTCCTGTTCCACACATAACCCCACTCTCGTTATCAGGGTCCTCCCCATGACATCGATTGCTTCCTACCTGATGCTGTGCTTAGTAGGGATGTGTGGTGGATTGCTCTTCTCATGCCCTCAGGGTGAAGCAGAGTATCCTTGCTCTTTCTTCTGCCATCTTCATCAGCTAGGTGTGCTTCACTAGCATGGTTCGGGCCTCCCTTTTTTGCAAGCATGTTACACACCAGGCCTGCGCTATGGGCCAGGGTTCCCAGTGTGAAGAGATAATTGGTACAACGAGAGGAACAGACTTCTCCCTATTTGCCCATCTCCTTTATTTCCTCTGTAACCCATGGAATCCCTTCATGCAGCACCATTTGCCTACCCCCCCCCCAAAAAAAACAAGTTTGTGTCACTTCAGCAAAAAGAACATTTACATAGCTCTTTCATCCAAATTATATTATCTTAGGCCAGTGAAATAATGCAGCCTCGACAGCCAGGAGGCTCAGTGCAGCTAATAACTGTTATGTGAAATATATCTTTTAATAAGGCAAGTCCCTCAATTGCTATTTCACTACTGTGGAGTTTCAAAGGGAGAATAGCAATAAGCAGATGGATTCACAAAATCTTATGAAAGTATCAGAACAAATGCAGGACCTGAACCTGGTTGGATACAGAGTTATTCTCGTCTTGGGTATTGGGATGAATGTGCCATGTGTTTGGGAGCGTTCTCCCTCACCCTCTTAATTTCTTGTGAATAAAGAACACTCAAAATTCACTTTCAAACAATCTGCTGTTCAAGGGGCCTGATCCTGAGAGGACTTAGCACTTTCCAGGAGATGGTGCACACCATCAGCTCCTATTTCAAGATGCACTCAGTACTTTGCAAGATGGGCCCCCCTATGCTAGCATGTTTCCCAGGAAACTCGCATCTGCCATGGAAACTGAGCAACTGTTTCTATTAGTAACAGCAGCTTGCTAGTATGTTTAACTGGGGAGGGGGGGGCGAGCGGGGATTGCTTCTTGGCTGGGGCAAATGAGAGGAAGGCTGGAATAACGGAAGTGCTTTCCCTTCCCCATCCCACACAAGAGCTGGGACAATCGGTCCTGTAACATGAATATATCCTCTCTGCTAATGATTATTTGAAAGCTCTTCCTATGCAATTCGAGATGGGCACACATCATTTTTCATTAGCCAGAGTGGAACGATACACAAGCATTATGGCTTTTGTAGACGGAAGCCAGGCTCTTTTGTAAGTGTGAATACCCAGCAGGTTTCTGTTGAAGTGTCAATGAAAGACATGCAGCATCAGATGGAGATGAAGCAGCAGGAGAAAGCTCTTTTGGGGAAGTTCTCTTTCACAACAGGAAGTCAAGACATTCCCAGCTGCTACATGGAGACCGAGACTATTTATATATGCATGAATAAACAGCCCACAAGGTGGCGAGTTGCATTCACTACCTTTTATTACCCAAAGAAAGAGTCTTTCTGGATCTGTGCTTCAAGTATGAACTCAAATTCTATGGGCTTGATCCACAGTCCATTGAAGGCAACGGGAATTTTCCAGCTGATCTCAGTGGGTTGTGGTCAGGCCCTTGCTGTGTAAAACTACCTGCAGGGGGGGATATAGGGCAGGCCCCCGCACTTCGAGAAGCCCCACGCATGCGCTGTAGCACCACTGTGCATGCGCGTAGCGCCACCGCGCATGTGCCGTGGCAAAGGGGGGGGCCCTCGAAATTGGGCTGCCCTGGGCCCCGCAAAACGATCATCTGCCCCTGCCTACCTGTACAACAGCATTTAGCTTGTATTCCTGGATATTTGCATGTTGAATGCTGTGCCACCAAAGTAGCAAAAAAGCAACACCAAAAATGACTGCAAGGGGAGGAATGAAATACTCAAAAAGCAGCACAAAAATGGTGAATTGATGTTTGTCACTTCTCAGGCATTCTAGAACAGCCAAGTCTCAACTGAAGGGAAAGACCCTCATCTGAGATTAATTTGAAGGCAGATTTGAATGTCTTTCCCTTTTTGACATCACAGGGATTTTTTTCCCCTGTATGTTTCAATGAGATCTTCACTATTTCATGTACACACACATTCCCAAAAAATTTTGTGAATTGAACGGGGCGATAAACGTCAAAGAATGAACTCTCTCAATAAGCACATTAATTTAAAGGCATGAATATCATTCTGAGGGAAAACCTTATTTGCATAGATAAGTATAATCCCTGGTGAGAATGTGTCACGAGGCCCACTCTGCTGACACACAGAAGCCATGAGTTGGAACACCTCCCAAATTTTAGCTCAAATTATAGCTGCACACTTTTAGTTTTAGATGTGTCTGGTTCCACACCAAGTACATCTACACAGCATGCTTATTTCAATTTTTTTTCCAAAATAGCTTATTTTGAAATACCACGTCCATACTACAAGGAAGCCTCAAAATTAGTCCGAGGCAGGCTTCCCTAATGTGGACGTGCTACCTTGATTTAAAGCCCCAGGAGGCACTGGGGAGTAATTATTTTGAATGGCCCTGGGGAGGAGGAGCTATTTCAAAATAGCAGCAGTAGAGTGTCCACACTACTGCTATTTCAAAATAACTATTTTGGAATAAGTGTTATTCCTTGTGGAATGAGGTTTATGATTTTGAAAGAAGCTGTCTGTTATTTTGAAATTATTTCAAAGTAACGGAATTGCTATCTACAGTAAAACTCCATTGGTCCGGCATCCAATGCTCCGGCACTCCTGATGGTTTGGCACCATCGGGAACCCAGAAGTGCTCCGGGCAGCTGGACCATTGGAGCTGCTGTGTGCCTGTCGTCCCCAATTCAGCCGCTGCTGAAACTGAGCAGCAGCAGCTGCATCGGGGATGCCTGGGGCAGAGCCGGACTATCGGAAGGGGGGGCTATGAAGGGTCTGGGGTGGCATCCACCCTCCCCCAAGACCCCTCACAACCCCCCCTTCCGATAGTCTGGCATATTTGATAATCCAGCACCCCCTGGGTCTTAAAGGTGCCGGATTATTGGAAGTTTACTGTAGATGCCCACATTATTATTTTGAAATAACTGTGCTGTGTAGATGCACCCCAAGAGGCCAGCCATTGTATAAGCAGAAGAGTATTTTTGTGGAAGGAAAAGATACATTTTAGTTCAAAGGTGGCAAGAGATAAGAACAACTTGAGATTCACTTTAAGCCCGGATTCATCAAAGCTAGTAAGTCCCTGCTGAAATGTTTTGCTGAATCAAGACCTGAGTCCTCTCATGTCAAACTCTACAAGTTATACTGGGATAATGCAAAACTAATCAGTGGTAGTGCTCTCAAACTAAGCTTGTTTTGTAGCACACCCCAGGTCTTAAAAATTGAGTCAAGCTTGAAGAAAGTCAGTTCAGTGGATTTAAATTTGTGAATGTTTGTAGCTGTCAGTCCCACACAGTTTATACTTCAGGTGGTTTTGGATACATTTTAAGAATGCCTTGGTTGTGGAATGCTGACACAAGACTCCCTCAAATGGAATGTTTGGATAATGTGCATAAAAACATTCACAGCTGAAGACAGAGGAACTGAAACCCCTCAAGCTGAATAGTCGTGGATTGTTTTCCTTTGTTTTCCATTTCATGTGGTTTCTCTGAAACAAGGACAATTAAATGCCAAAAGCTCTCCTAATATAATGTTCATGGGATAAGCTCAAGCACTCAAGAAGTCCAGATTTTCCAGTAAGTATCCTTGTCCAATATTAACTCAGCCAAATTGCAGATGTAAGCCAAGGTGGCCAGAAATGACGGCATTTGAGTACCTCAGTTTTGGAGTGCCCAATTTGATACGTTTAAAGGATTTAGTTTTCAGGAAATGCTAAGCACCCAAACTTTGACAATCAGGCTCTTTTACAGTGCCCTGACCATCCAGATCTGTGGTTCTCAACTGGTGGTCCATGGAATCACATGGTGGTCTATGGTGACTTTTTCAGTGGTCCACAGGAACACTGTCCAAAGTCACACGGCGTGACTACCGTAGAGAAATTTTGGGCCAGCATGACCGGGAGTTCCCCAAATCTGTCAGCACACGCAGTCAGATTTCTTTTGCCATTTGCATCAACTTATATGTGTGAGACTAGATTTTCACGTTTGTTGCTGTTAAGTCCAAACAGAGGAATCGGCTTGCACTGGAAAGCGATATTTGTTGTGCATTATCAAGTACCACTCCAAACACTGAAAAGCTTGTCAGTGAGAAGAGAATCCAAACATCTGTTAGTAAGAAATAAATTTCAAACCAAAATGTTCGTTGTCTGCTCTTTTTTATCATGTCTCAAAAAGGAGGTGGTCCACAAACATTTTTTGATTGGCCTGGTGGTCCATGGACTGAAACAAGTTGAGAACCACTGATCTAGATCCATAAACAGATGGCATGAAAGTAAACCGTGATGATGTGAGTAGTATTCATTGTATTCTGAAAAATGATTACCTCAGTATTCCTATCTTTTCAGATCTGTCAACATTGCATAACAGGCAGCTCCAGGAGGAGCTACTGGTGCAATCACTGAAGGATCAAGACTTGCACAGCTTCTTATTTTTAGGGGCCCCTAGTAAATGGATTTTTTTTGAAATAGGCAATGCAGAAGGAACTCAAACACTGGTTATGGCTTGTAAGGACAAGCCACAAGCTGGCCAGGAAATGCTTCATTTATCGGTGCCTCCATTGGCCACAGATGGCTGTTCTGACCAAAGGGAGTTGTGGGAAGGGGTGTTGGATTGCCATTCCTGGCCAATGGGAGCTGCAGGAAGTGGGGCAGATGGGGGCATTCGAGGAAATGGGGAAGCGAACCTTCAAAGAGATTTCCCTCACACACAGGAGTCAGCATTGGACTCTAGTTGAGGAAGTGCCTGATTGGTGTCATGGCAATTGGCAAATACACTGTAAAGCTATGGTTAAGTAAAAGGAAAAGCATGGGTCTCCTCTCTTCATGTACAATTCTCTTCTCCCCTGCGGCCTCTGCTTCATTCTTCAGAGGATGCTTAGTCACAGATTCCACATACCATCTCATTTGAGAAGAGAGCCTTTTAACTGAAGAGGAAAGTGGCTTATTCTATGAAGAATGCACTGATGGTGAAGAGAAACCCTGCTAGATGGAAATGATCATTGATTAAAAAAGATCATTTCTGTTAATCCTAAATTAATTGTTATGAATATTATAACTGTTTGCCTAATTACAAATAAATCTCAAATGGTTTCAAGCAGAATGCAATGGAAGTAAAATACCTACTAAAGCTGCAAAGGAAAATGCAATGTATTGCTGCTTTTTATTATGTATTTGTATGAAGGTAGTGTCAACTCACAGGGGCAGGGCCCAGCAGAGTTGTGGATTCACTTAACGATAGAGTCGATTTGGGATAGTTGCTTTTATTAATCTCACTACATCACTACTATTACAGGCTTAATACTGCCAAATGATTACACAGCTACTGTCTACACATCCTAAACTCGAAACTCCAGACATCTGAAGAAGTGGGCTATGCCCACGAAAGCTTATGATACCATCTACATGTTTTGTTAGTCTATAAAGTGCTACCAGACCATTTGTTGTTTAAGTTTATCCTGTACAGATTAAGTCAGCTACCCCCTGAAGCTACTGCAAAATAATACAAATAATTAGCATTGGCAAAGCAATGCATATAAGTGAGAAACAGGCACTAGAAAATGCTTACGCCCCTTCAGGTCTGCGGGGAGTCCCGTTCCGGTCACCTCACACCAGACCGCAGTGGACGTGGCTGCAGCTGGTGGACCCAGGGCACCCTCCGAGGTCTAGGTCCCTGGTGAGACTCAATGGACATGGGACCCCCTACACTAGTTATACTACAGTTATTTACTGGGTGTGCGTGTACTGGCTCAACACCATTCTTATCGCTCTTGAGCTGAGACCGAGGTCTAACTTGTTTACTGCTCAGTAGTTTCCCAGCTCAAGGCATGGGTTAAAGCTGATAAAGCCCAGCTGTTTGGGCTTGCAGGGTCCCAGGCCATGCTAAGCTGGGGACAACAGGGATGGAAATGTCCATCCCAGGCCTGCCAAGCTGCAAGACCCACATATGACTTTTATGTGCCTGGTAGTGCCTAGAAGGATGCACTGTGCTTAGCACTGTATAAACCACTAGTGCCTGCTCTGAAGAAGAGCTTACAATCTAAACAGGCAAGGTCAGCGAGAACAGTCTAGACCTCAAGAATGTTTGGTAGCTGCAAGATCTGGATGAGGCCTGAATGTGTAAGGTAGAGACAATGGGTGGAATTAACGAGGACACTCAGGTTAGGCACATGTATGATGGAAGGGAAACGGAATCATACATAGAAGTGGATAGGCACAGTCAGCAGGAGAGCATAGATGGATAATCGCTCTCAAATACACTTAGTAGAGACTCAAGAAGACATTTTTATGAGGGCTTTTAGCTTCAAAGAAGAATTATGGCCCTGATCTTTAACGAGGACTGCTCTCCCCCCCACAAACAAGGTGTACTGAAAAAGTGAAGTACAGTTCTTTTAAATTGCAGAACAACACTTTCTGGACTGCAGAAGGAGGGGTTTTCAGAGCGCTGTTATTTATATAAGAAACTAAAACACACTGCAGAAATACTGAGGTACGCTCATGCAGCATGAGTACATGGACAATGTACTACAGGGGGGTGTTCCATCTGTAACTCAACTGAAATGGTGCATTAACTTCACCAAATGAGAAAAATGCTACAGCTTAGCTGTACATAATTAATATTAGCACCAATATAGGGCATGAAGTTTCATTTCAAAAGTTAGAGCTTGAGGGAATTTAGTCTGCAGAGTTCTATTTATGGGACGATAGGCAGCTTGAGGGAGACATCAACTATGGTGAGTATTTGGCTTGTGCAATTTCAGGTAGCTGCAGAGTCTGCATAGAGTCTGGGTTTTGACAATTGAAATTGGACTGTGACTAATTTTGTGCTGTAAGTGTTTTGGAAGCTAATGTGACATTTTTGTGACAGATCTTTGTTTGACTGTCAAGCTAATTTTTTTAAGCATATGCTAATCTTTTAAAAGTGTTATTGCAGCCCCTCTAGGATTTTTAAAGTGTTCTCAAACTGCACACGAGCTGATGAGTTTTTGAAAATTTGTTATTTTAAATTACTGATTGAACAATTCCTGCAAATATATTTCCCCTGCCAAGGGTGCATGAGCAATCTCGTGTGCACATTCAATATTTAAACATTGAGTTATATTGGTTTGTTTGGATGGGGGACACAAGGCATGTTTCTGTTTCTTGATTGCGTCTAAGAATTAGTCATCCAATGTGAAAAAGGTGGTGGTACTGTTTTAGAACCATTAATATTTTGTCTCTTGGGGCCTAACAAATTCAGATGTGTCACAGACCATGAAATCTGGTCTCTCCCCATGAAATCTGGTTTTTTGTACACTTTTACCCTTTCCTGTACAGATTTAACAGAGGAGACAAGTGTTTTCAGATGCGGGGTCCTGACCCAAAATGGATTTGCAGAGAGCTCACAAGGTTAATGGGGGTTACAGTGTGGTCACCCTCACATCTGTGCTGTTTTCAGAGCTGGGCAGACAGAGAGCAGTGGCTGCTGACCAATGGCCCAGCTCTGCAGGCAGCAGTAAGGTTGGCAATCCCATTTCCTGTCATCCTTACTCCTGCTGGCAATGGCTCTGCCTTCATTTTTGGGTTACCAACCAGCAGCTGCTGCTCTCAAACAGTCTATCTTGGAAGGCAGTACTGCTGCCAGCAACAGCAGCACAGAATAAGGGTAGCAGTATTGCAACACCCCCTATGATAACCCTGCCCCCCCCCCACAACTCTTCTTCGGGTCAGGACTACTATAATGACACCCCCATGAAATTTCAGATTTAAATAGTTGAAATCATAACATTTACAGTTTAAGATCCCAGGACCACGAAATTGACTAAAATGGACCGTAAATTTGGTTGGTAGGGACCTATTTATCTGGTTCTATTCACCAGCACAGATGAAGGCAGGAAGTTATCTGCCTTCTTACACTAACAACTTACACTTAACAGTCAGACTTTTCACAGATCTGGAGAGCTCTGTGTAGCTCCAAAGGTGAAAGCAAGCTGGCGCAGCCTTCAGCACCAGTAATAAAGTGGCCAGCTGGGGTTGAGGTTCTGATCCAGGCCTCTTCCTTCTGTCCTTCCCATCCTCAGGAATGCAGGTCTGGCAGCAGAGTGCCAGGAATGTGGGGCCAGCAGCTGGAAACCCTAGTCACTGGGCTAGGAGCCTCACACATCTAGTTCCCTTCCCATGCCATTGATGAACCTAGCTATGCACATAGCTTGTTGATTTTTTTTTAAACTTCTCTCATACTTTGTTCCAGCCACTAAAAAAAAAAAAAAGACACCTTTCTTTTAAGAAGACGGTTCATTAAGCTCATTAGTTACAGATTCCTAAAGGGAGGAAATCCAGGTTCTTGAAATACACCCAGGCCATGTCTACACTAGGAAAGTATTTTGAAATTACTAAATTTGACTTAATTCCCGATTTTAAAAATTCAAACTAGCATGTCTACACTATCGGGAAGCCTTGAAACGAATCTAGGGAAGGCACCGTTAATGCGGACACACTACCTCGGACTTAGAGCCCCAGGAAACACGGGGCGGCATTTACTTTGATTTACTCTGGGGAGTAAGTATTTCAAAGTAGCAGCACCGGAGCGTCTGCACAACCACTATTTGGAAATAATTATTTTGGAATTAGCATTACGCCTGATGAAAATCAGGAGTACAGATTTCTAATTCTGCAGCTCATTATTTGGAAATAGAGGGCTTGGTAGTGTGGATGCTCCGTTTATAAATTCAGCCTAAAGGGGGTTATTTTGAAATAAAGTCCTAGTGTAGACCAAGCCTCAGATTTGCAGAGTAACATGTGGTTAGTATGCATAGGGTAGCACATCCAGGATCCAGACTACTCCTGAAGCACAGTACTTATTCTGGAATAAAGTCATGATGATTCTAGAATAGTGCAAAATAATTATTCTACTATAGCTAGATTGTTCAGCTATCCTGTGTAGTAAAGTCTATCCTGAAGCAGATATAAGACACAATCCTAACATTTGAGGGGCTGCACTCAAAGAAACCAGAAAAGGGGCAGAGGCATATCCCAGCAGTGAGGGGTTGAGTAAGTATGTTCCTGTTTATGAATTCATTTTCCAGGAATAGTTTCCAATTATCACTTTAAAAAGCCTGGTTTGAGAACATGTTGGCCACTGAACTTGTTCATTAGACTATCCAATATACACAATTGCAAAAATCTGCTAAACATTTTAATGAATACTTATATTGTATTTTTTCAGTGTTGCCCCAAATCTAGTCATTAGCCACCTCATTTAGTTTTCTATATAAATTATATTAAATTGATAAAATGCCGACAGGACTGAATATTAGCCTTTGTTTCCTGCATAACAACTGAAATATATTTTATCACAAATATATATTCTACATATAACATTATCAATAAACCATGTCCTTTTGGACTTAAAGACAGATGCCAACACTTGCAGGTTATGTGTGCAATATTTCCAAGTTTTAGATATGGTTTCATACAATTTTACTTATATAAACACAGTTCCATGTGACATGGAGCGTGACAAAGGTAAAATTTTACATGGTGTTTTGTATATATGCTATTTAATTTACATACATATACAAAAGAAATGACTGAATTTATCACTCTGTGTGGTTTATGTTAATTATTTGTTTCAACTGTATTATATATATATAGTGAGTGGAAAAAAGTCATGTAATAATGATTTTCTAATTGTCATGTCATCTAAAACCTAATATCACTTTGTCTTGGTTTATAATAAGCAGAGCATTTCATTAGTTAAAAAAAAGTTTCATTAGTTAGGAAATCCAGTGTTTAAAACCACTGACTTTTGGACAAATTATTTCCTGCAAGCAGATGTTTTGAATTATGCACTAATATTTTCCATTATAGTCTGGAGTCTTTCCTGTCTACCCTTTAACTTAGAAGATTTTTTGTCCTCTATTAGGTTTTTCTTTTCCAAGCTATATTCATTAGAAGTCTCGTTATTATTTAATGTCAAATTGACAGTTTTCTGAATTTGTATAATTTTAATATAGTGTATTCCCATTCAGAAATCAAACAACAGGAATTGAAGCACAAGGAAAAGTCCACAAAGAATCAGGGGGTGGTGGAGAGAGGGAGAGGAGAAGATCTTATGCTTCCAAGTAAAAGAAAAATGATCTTGGATAAAGAAGGTGGGGCAGATGGGATGGAACACACTAATTCTGCTCTCATTTCACTGATGTAAATACACTGAGGACAAGAGTTACTCTGGATATACACCCAATGGTCTTGCTCCCTGATAATTTTAAAAGGTTAACTAAAAAATGGAAGGAATCTTAGAGACATTGAAGGCAACACGTGTTCTCTGTGCTTCACAGCAGGACGTCTGCCTGTGTCCCTTCCCACAGGACTGAGATATTGAGCAGGTTTGTCCACATCGATGTGTCATGATAGGTTCAAACACAACCCAATGAAACTAGCCTTCAGTGTGCCGGTACTCTTTTCATGATGATTTAGGATAGCAGAAGCAAAAGGAGAAAAAAGACAGAAAGGAAGGTGCTAAGGGGAAGAGGTGAAAAGTATGGCAGGAGACGGCAGGTGTTTTTCCTACTTCATTTTTACAGAAACTCATCTTAATAAACAATTATTTAAAACTATGTCTTGTGAGGCTCTAACATCTCACTTTTCTACAGACTTGAGCAAAGTCCATTGACGTTAATGGATAGATTATGCCACTACACCATCTATGGGCCCTAAAGTTTCCAAGACACTTCTCTCCCTTTAGCTAACAGGAAGGAAGATTCCTTTAATATCTGTATATATGGATACAGTCATGGGAAATGCATGCATCTGCACAGCTGATGGTAGCTTAAAAGCCATTTTGTGCTTGCACATCCTGTCCTCTGTTAGATGGCACATCCTGTCCTCTGTTACTGGGATGGCATACTCATACCCAGGGCTTGACGAACGGCAGCAAAAACTGCTCGCCAATCCTGTACTGCACATGCGCAAGAGCCACATTGTGCACGCGCGTGCCGCAAATGAATGGGGTGCGCGGCTGAAATCTACTCGCCACGGGCGAGTAGATTGTATTATTTGTCAAGCCCTGCTCATACCTTAAACATGCAATGTATGTTTCCAGTTATAGATTGGGATGTTATATGCAATCATGTTATAGCTGTTGGGGAGTTTAGGATTCACTCCAACTGAAAATAAATTCCCATGTGTGGGAGTAACTCGAACTCAAATTTTTGGATTCACAAAATACTTTGAGGGTGTAGTAGACTAATTGTACTTCCTAATTGATGATCTGAACCTGAAACCAAGCAGCTAGAGATACAACTACTCCTTCATGCCCACCACTAAATTGTGGGTATACATTTTGAGGGCGGACGTTGTGCCCACTAAGTAAGGCCTCTTGTCCTGAAAACTTCATTCCATGTGTGTATGAGGAATTGGGATTCATAAGCTCTTTCACTGTCTTTCTGGCTCATCCAACTAAAATAAACCAACATACGTGACCCTGAATGTTCGTTAGAGCAAAGAAGGCATCTCTGTTGTACATCTTGTTCTTTTCTCCCTCAATTGTTACTATGTAAGTCCTAGCACTTTAAATTTTCACCTGTCCCGCAGCAAGGAAAGGTCTCCTTTTGCATGAAGGCAACTTTCAGCGAAACTCTCTCTGCAGGACAGAAAATCCCTGGCAGCAGAGATGAAAGTCTGATGATCCAGAACTACTTGTGCGTTGTCTTTAGTTTAGGAAAGTAGAGATGTTAAGACTCTCTCTTCAGAGGCCGAATGACTCTTGTGAACCTGAATCCCATCTCTCACCACTGCTGTGTGTTGTAGCAATACCTGAAAGTTAATTCCTTATGGAGCTAACTCTCTGAGGAGCTTTAGAAGTAAATCAGATATCGACTCACTAAATGCTTATGGAACTGCATCTTTGAACCGTGCTTTGAAAGGGATAGCACAGTGAGGGACAGTATGAGCAAGAAGAGAATCTTTGGATTTTGCAGGTGATATTTGCCTTCTCAGATGGCAATTAACAAAACCTTCACATGAAGCATCATTTATTCAGTGCCTGAAACATCTCAGGTGCCCAGTGAACTGGAGAGGGAGGGAGAGAAGAAAGCTGATAGCATCTGTCTCACTATTTAATCAGCTATTTTAGAGAGTCAGGCAAGCATTTAAAAGACCATAAAAGAAAAGTGCAGGGATGTAATTTCTGGCACAGAGGTGGCCTTATTAAGAGATAATAAAGTGAAGGAAGGTAAAAGATTTGTCTATAATTTAAAATGAAAGGGCCAGACTGTCCCTCCCTTTGTAAAAAATCCACAGCAGTGGAGGGGGAGGTAAAAAAATATCTTGAAATCCCATAAGGTTCTGCAGGGTATATAAAGAACTAACATGGATCTCTGGCTATCCATTGAAATGTTCCACAATGCCACTTCATATGCAAGGTTACCTTCCCCCATGGCAAAATGGCTCTTCCAGGGACTGTGCTATTTGAGCATCTGCAACTTTTTATTGCCTTCTCAGCCCCCTCCTAGGCCCCCGTGGCAGAGAGTTAAATGCTGCTTTTAGCAGTAACAGCAGATCCAGAAATCTGCCAAGGCTGGGGGTGCGAGGGAGGGGTGCTGCTGTGTATACCTGTTAATTCCACACCTACACACAAACTCCTGCTGAGGTTCTGCATGGCTGGGAGGAGAGAGCCAGGGATGCCTTCAGCAGAGTCCTGCTGCCCATTTTCCACCATCTTTGCTCCTCTCGATCCATATAAGAGGAGCAGCAGCCTCACACCGGTGAAACTTTTCTTTGTTAGGGTGTGTCCAAACTGCATCCCTCTGTCAGCAGAGGGATGCAGATTAGAGAGGTCGACATTGCAAATGACGCAGGGATTTAAATATCCCGTGCCCAATTTGCATAAAAATGGCCACCTCATTTTGCCGACTTAGCACTTTGTCAGCAAAAAGCGGCAGTCTAGAGGGGGATCTGTCGAGAAAGAAAGCCTTTTTCGACATATCCCTTATGCCTCCTGCAAGGAGGTTTACAGGATCTGTTGAAAAAGGCTTTCTTTCTCGACAGATCCCCCTCTAGACTGCCGCTTTTTGCGGACAAAGTGCTGAGTTGACAAAATGTGGTGGCTATTTTTATGCAAATGAGGCAGGGATTTAAATATCCCGCACCTAATTTGCAATGTCGACCTGACTAATCTGCATCCCTCTGCTGACAGAGGGATGCAGTCTAGACATACCCTTAGAGCAAGTGTACCAGTCAGATATTGCTCCCCCCTCAACTCTATTCATCCTTTCTTACGAGCACATGGTCTTCATTTCCAGTGCTTTGTAGTTTCTCCAACAGAAGATGGCTACCTCAGTCACGTCACTACTCAAATATTTGCAAGGCCTATTAGACACTCCCAATTCCATTATCCAGAAAGATATCCACAAGGTTGTGCAAGTCCACTTCACTCCATGTATTATTTTTGTTACTCTTCAGATAACAAACTCCGGTTATATTTCCACTTACCCAGAAATAAAGGACATTTGAAAAAAATAAAAATAAAACTGAGGTACGTTTAAGAAGAATCCAGAATATAACTACTCCCCACACTTTGCAAAGTAACCTCCAAATATTAACTTGTAACACACTAGCCCTTTAAGCTATTAGCAGGGACTCCTGTGCCAGAAATAGTGATTTTGTGTTGTTATATTTTGCATCAGTCTCTATGCCAACAGTGTAAGGTTTGAAGCAAAGTATTCTTAACACTAAGAAAGAACATTTTCTTTTTTAGGAACTCATCATTATCCTAGATGCTAGCCAGGTTCTTTTTTTGTTTGTATGGTTCTTGTGAGCAAATAGATCTGGGTGTGGATCTTTTCTTATTCTTCATCCCATCTTGGTTAGGGCAGGAGACCATTTTAGAAGGTAAGGGTTTACAAACCGTGCCAGCTCATACATCTGCATCCCATGAGATCCTGTTTGTTTACACACATCATGCCAATATCCTCCTACCCATCCAACTCAGAAGCTGTGAGCTGATGGTTACATCTTCTCTCAGACCTTAAGGAAGGCTGAGCATTAGGCAACATTTCACATACTTTCTCTAAACAGAGTGAGCGGCCCAGTTCAGAAACATTTCCAGCCATTACCTTTCCAAAAGCAGACAAGAGCTTCAAAACAGTCCATTCACTGGTACTAAGGCCAGAGGGAACTATTATGATCCCCAGCATAACACAGGCCATAGATTTCAAACAGTGAGTCCTGCATCTAGCCCAGCAACTTCAGCCACTGCCACAAAACACGGGGGAGAGCCCAGTGGCAGGCCCACACACAGGGCTTGAGGGGGCAAAGCCAGAGTCCAGCAATTCTAAAGGGCCCAGGACTCTTGGGCATTGCTACTAAGCCCTTATCATGTGCGCTCCGGCTGGCTCTGTGGGAGGGGTGGGGGGGTGCCGTGACGTCCTGGTGGTACTGAGACCTGGCTGCCTTAGTCCCACCCCTTTTGCCTGAGGCCCCAGTCCAAGAACATGGGGCTAGGCCCCACCCAAACTGCCCCCTGCCCACTATTAACACAGAAACTTCTGAAGAACCTCAGTCATCTGACAGAGAAAGGAAGAGGGTGTCCCTTTACAAAGTTTCTCAGCACATTTATGCAGCTGTGGTGCTTGTGTAATGATGGCTGCTGACTTAATAGCAAGTGCAGACCACTACTTTTCCCTCCCTAGGCTGTTTATACAGGTTGAATCTCTCTTGTCCAGGACACTCTGGTTCAGCTACATCTGGACCAGAGAGCCCTGGGGGCAGAGGTTGCGGGTGGCCGAGAGCCAAGCCAGTTCAGCGGGCTGGCAACCTGGGGGCACGGAGCCCAGCTAGCAGCGGAGCCTGACCGAGAGCTGGGAGCAGAGTCCATCCAGCAGCAGGGAGCCTGGCCAGCAGGCCAGGACCAGAGCCCAACTAGCAACCTCAGGGCAGGAAGCCTGGACAGCAGCCTAGGGGCAGAGATCCCTGTCAGTGGGCCAGGGAGGGAACCAGGCCAGCAGCCCAGGAGCAGTGAGGCAGGTGGCCAGGAGAAGAACTTCTCTGGGATGCAGGTAGCCCTCCTAGGAGAGCCCAGAGGCCAGAATTGACCTTCCCTGGTCCGGCAAACTCCAGGTACCCAGGGTTCCGGACCTGGGGTGTCCCACCTGTATGAAGTATAGCTGCTTATCTGCACTAAAACATGATTAGCAAGTAAACCCTTCCTGTAGTAGATACCAGTGTGAGACTAGTGAAGAAGCTGAATGAAAGATTAATGCAAAGGACAGTCTTTGATCTTCCTTAGCCGCGCCCAATCCACGCACTGGATACTCCCACATCTGCTTTGTCCAATTTCAGTGCCCACTGAAAGGGGACGGCTAGAAGATTTTGCCCAGACTGGGACACTGAACTTCCTAAAGCTTGCACGTACAGCTAGGGATCTATGTATAAGGTTCCAAAGTAGAGTTAGGCAAAGAGTGTTCTTATTGTAGCTTTTAAGGAGAATGAGCTAGTCAGTGCTGCAAGTCAAGTCAGGAACACAAAGAGAGTGAGAAAAGCTATTGTGTCTAAGTGACATTTGTTTCCCTGGAGTGAGAGAAGCTGATGAGCCACAAGATAGCAGAACCTATTTGCTAATGTCTTTTCTCCCCACTATTTATTTTTAGTTTTGCTAAGTCTGACACTAGAGACAGAGCAAAGAAAAGGAAACTGTCTGGAAAATGTATGCTTGGGAGAGATTTTTTTTAAATTGTATACCAACCCCAGTTAGTACCTAGGAAATAGGCACTAGTCTAGCTGTAACTGCACAGTGTTTTCTGCAGAGAAAACTATTACAGAATCTTATTCCATTCTGACAGACTTAATTACATTCACACACCAGTGTCAGGGTTCTGTGCAAAAACCAGATCTATGGGTTAACTCGCAGTGAAGCCTTTGAGCCAGATATTCCCATTGACTCAACTGCCTTGCTTACCTGAACTAGCAGCTCCTGCTATGAGAATCCTTTAGGTACACTAGGTAGTTTAATGTCATACTCTTTACTTGCATCTTTCTAAATTTTGTTCCATTGGGGCAGATCCTTAACTGGTGTAAATTGACCTAGTGCCACTAAAGTCAATGGAACTATCCCAGTTTGCATGAGTGGAAGATCTGGCCCGATGTCCATGCTCAGTGTGTAAGTGGTATCTCTGAGCATTCTGCCACAGGTTGCCCCTGAGAAAAGAGAGGAAGGTCATGCTCAGGAAATAAGGGAGAAATCCTAAAAAAGGAGGTGAGCGGGCAGAGCTATTTTTATGGGTTCTATTGCTTCAGACTGAGACACCAACCAGAGATCAGCAGCATCTTGAGTCTAGGATGTGGCTATCAGTCAGTGTGAAACCATACCCCCTATTCTTCATAAAGATATCGTTCTCCTATGAATACGGCATAATGAAGATATGTTTTATGCAAGATGGATCATGGGAGCGATCATTGGAAAGGTTATGACGTACTATGATGTTCCTGTTTGTATGTGCGTGTCACTTCTGTATCTGGAGTTGGGAATATTGTCTATATAGCTATTACACACGGGTTTTCACCTGGGAATGCCGGCCACACAGAACAGTCTGGATGGGCCATTAGGGAGACAATAGGACTTTGAAGATGCTAATCTCCCACCTTCTTGAGAAGCTTCCTGGAATGCCGCTAACAACCTTGACACATGACTGTTTTGATGCTGCAGGGTCATGGGGGCATGTCACCTGGTACTGGACTCCATCTTGGACAAATTAGTATTTGTCCACTAATG
>JANRFK010006688.1:27241511-27253271 GCA_030068395.1 Apalone spinifera
CTTAGCCTTATTTGCATATTACTTGCGCAAGAAGCCACGAGTGTAGACATAGCCTTGGCGTGGACATGGGAGGAGCAGCCCTTCCCTCCCGGAGTGGCTGGGGACGTGTTATTGGGCCCCTTTCTTCTACTCAAACACCAGCAGTAGGGAACATCTCAGCAGATGCAGCCTCTTTACCCCCTGGGACTTACCTCAGCAGCCAGGATACCTGCTAGGCTGGGTGAGCGGAGCCTGCTGCATTCTTCTTCTCTTGCCACATTCCAAGTCCTTTGCTGGGGAGGCTGAGCTAGGGGAGGGTTGACAGGGCTTTTATGTCAGGCTGTCTTCAAACTGAAGCAGCGATTACTGCATCAGTGACACACAGTTCACACTTTCAAATATTTCTTCACTAATTTGAGGGCATTTTAAAATGAGAGCAGAGATTTTGATGTTATCAGGCGACCCCCCAGGAGCTGGATCTCTAGACATCTCTAGACATGGCATCAATGCCTTGAGCTGGCACTGTTAGGGTCAGTTCTCCAGCAGAGGCCCAGAAAAACCTGTCATGTCCCCTTATGCAGCCAGCTGGTAGACGGTTTGGCATAGGAGCCCTGTGCTACTCCAGGAAACATCCAGGTGCTGAGTCTGCTGGCCCCTTTGCACCACTGCAGAAACGCAAAGTAGCAGAGCACAGCCAAAGTCAAAGCCAGAGACATTTAGGATGAAATTGGCCCCAGTGCTGAGGGCCTCGTTAGTTTCCCAGGCACAAATTAAGTCCTTAAAGCTACAGAATTAATTATTAGAAAAAAGACTAATTAGCTAAAGTATTAACAGACTTATTTATTCATTAACATTTTAAAACCTCCAGATCCTTCTCTAGCCTATTGATTTCTGCTCAAAGTCTCACGCAACTTTATTTAATACACTTACAGAAAGACAAGGTTGTTTGTTATTAAAGCAGTTGTAGCTCCACAGACAATCCATTGTTTTTATTCCCTCTGGGTATTATTCTCCCTCCCTCTGCTGCCTGGTTGGCTTTATCTATTAATTAAAGTATCCATATGCTTTATCTAAGGGTCAAGATGGGGGTGTCATTTTATAAACTGTGGAAGAGATTGAAATAGTTATTCCTGAAACTGACATGCAAATTGACTTATGCTTGTTTTCTCTGAAGCTCTCCCAGTAGCTGTGCTGGACAGATGAACCGGATATCATACCTTCAAATGTGTGCATGACCTGTAGAAAGTGATGGTGGATTGTCTCATCGGTGTGGAATTGGATTAGGATTCAAGAAGTCTGGGTTCAAAATCAGGCCTGCCACAAATTTCCTCTGAGACATTGTGCAAGCCCCTGAGTTACTCTCTGCCTGCGTGCCCCATTTCTAAATTGGGGATAATAGTACTTCCTTTTCCCCATCCTTTGCATGTCTTTTCTATGAAAATTCTAAGCTCTTTGGGTCAGGGATTATTTTACCACGTGTATAGATGTATATATCAGCTAATACAACGGGGCTCTGATGTCGATTTGAGTGCCTGGCCTCTAGGGTAATATAATAAATAAGCACAGGTAGCATATGGATTCCAGTCATCATCTGATGAAATAACCTGGTAGACTCACATCTGGGAGCTCTGTAAAAACATACAAGGGATGGTATTTTTCTACATCATCATAGTCACTGAAAAAAGAGAGAAAGCTCATTACGCTGCAGAGAAATTAATTTTGTATTGATTGTGTATATATGGAGAGTAGGAAGGTAGAGAAATTAATTTTATTTTGATGGGGGAATGGATCTTTATTGCCATTTTGCCTTCTTGCATTTATAAAGGATTATGTTGTCATGAATTGTTTGTTATATTACAGCAGCTCCTGGAGACATCAGTCAATTGTGCTAAGCACCATAACACAATACAGTAAACAGCCAGTTTTTGACCTACATCTAAGTTATTGACAAGATGTAACGACAGGTGGATGAAACTACTAAATGGGCAGCAAAGGGGAGAGCTAGGATGAGGTAGCAACATTATGAGCATGTAGTTATGCACACAATGCAGTTGCTACCAGCACAGCTGTTACTGTTTTATAGTCAGTGTGCTCTCAAAATGCTTTTATGACAATACCAAAAATCACAAGCATGCGTTAAAGATGGTAGAACCTTTGCTCTCCCTCTGAAAGACACGGGGATTTTATATAGGACAGATTTAGTGACCTTGGCTACCCCATCGTTCCTTTCGTTCCCCAGCTATTGATTAGGCAGGGAGGTAATTTGGAATCAAACGGAGAGAAAAGGTAAAACACACGACAGCTTGCTAGTGCCATGTGCGTTGTCTCCTATGCATAATTGCTTTCTAAAAAGGCAATTCAGAGTTTCTAATTGCATCCGACAGCTTCATGCCTCTCAAGCCTGCCCACTGTATTGATACAGCTCTGTCTCCCTAGTTTCCTTCTGACTGCAAAACCCAAGTGAGCTAAAGCAAAGATTTCTGTATATCTGCACGGCTCCACTGACTCTGCTGAGGCTCGGTTGATTGCCCCTAGTTGAGAATTTTAACTTTTGTGGGCATCATGAACTTTTCCTGTTAATGTATCAGCAACGGGCATGTAATTCACCCAGTATTGATTAGTCTGAAATCCCGGAAACACTTCCTTTGTCACCTAGTGAATTCCTTAATAGACTGTCTTTCTGAGTTCCCTTTTTCAGGCCAGGGGCTATCCATAATCACTTCCATTTTTTAATTAAGCCAGGCTTCTTTGGCTCTCTGAAGATGCCTTTCTCCTGTAGATTATTTAAAATAAAGCCAAGATCTGGTAATTTTGCGTGCAGTTACGCTTTAATCAGGCTGTAGGATATTCTTCTAAGCACTCTCCCATGCTGCTGTTAGTGCTTTTACTTAGGGAGAATCACAGCCAAGGCTGCCCCTGTATCCATACCCAGAATATGGAATTGCATAGGGCACCTGAAAATTTGGGCACCACTGGGTCATAATGTCTCCCCCACCTGTCTCTTTCTATCCCTGTTCTGAGGCTCTGTGTCCTCTAGAGAGGGTCTAGTTAAAGTAAAAGTGGCAAAGCCTGCCAGAGCTATTAGCAGAACATTGACCCTGTGAAAGAGCCATTCAAGTGGTAATGAAGCCATCTAACAGTTAATCTGTAACGGAAAAAACTTAAAAAAACAACAAATTTGCTTTAGAACATTTCATTGGTGTGTTGCTGAAGATTATAAAATCACATCTCTAAAAAAATCTCATCCTCCTTCCCTTGCGTGGCCATCGGGCATAGCAGCACCAGTTTAATAGTACTGGGTAGGGCCCTATAAATTCTAGGGATGGCCCTGATTAAGTTGTAGGGTGACACTCACCTCAAATTCAAGCTATAACAGGAAAATATCAAGGCCATATTTATCATTCTCACTTTAGGGCCTGATCCTGTACAGCTGGAGTTTGTCAAAACTCCCATTGTCATCAAAGTTACAGCAGTGAGTCATCAAAGGAGATCAGTTCATCCTTTGGCACCCCCTAGTGGCCTGCGTCCTTTTTTCATTTAGTGTGCGGTTAACTTGAAATTAACTTGACACAGCTCCTTTGTTTCAGATGGAACAGTGTGCGATGTTTGTGGCCCCTTTCCTCGTAAATTGCTCTCTCTCTTTTTTTAAAATCATTCCATTAGTTTAAAGAAACAGTTGGACTTCTGATTTTGTGCTTTTTAAGCTATTTTCTTCCTGGAAAGGTCTAAAAGTATAAAAGAATCAATTGAGCAACCAGCGATCCAGTAATCGGCTGGGATCCTTCAAAGTTTTCATTTTCTCTTGCATAGTTTGACTATTCAAGTTACCAACCTGTTTTGCCCGCAGACCTCCTGAGTTAATAACCTACAGTAGCATCTTACCACAGAACAAAAGATGCACTTTTATGTTTGTACTATGCAGCACTTTAAAGAGTAACAAGATGGTTTATTAGGTGATGAGCTTTCGTGGGCCAAATTCTGGAATCGATCTGAGGAAGTGGGTTTGGCCCACGAAAGCTCATCACCTAATAAACCATCTTGTTAGTCTTTAAAGTGCTGCATAGTCCTTTCTTTTGTTTCAGCAAGATCAGACTAACACGGCTACATCTCTATTACTATTTTATCTTTGTGACTTTCATTTTGTCTACTATCAAAGGGGTAGCCATATTAGTCTTTATCCGCAAAACCAACGAGGAATCCTGTGGCACCTTAAAGCTTAACAGATTTATTTGGGCATAAGCTTTAGTAGGCAAAGCTCACCTTGTCAGATGCATGGAATGGAAATTACAGAGGCAGGCATAACATAAGAACGGCCATACTGGGTCAGAACATAGGTCAGTCTAGCCCAGTATCCTGTTTTCTGACAGTGGCCTATGCCAGGTGCCCTAGCGAGAACGAACAGAACAGGTAATCATCAAGGCTATGTCTACACTGTTGGCTTTTGCTGGCAGAGAGTATGCTAAATAAGTGCACATTAGCATTTGTTGCGCTGTCATTAGTGTATTCTCTGCTCGAGGCTTTTTGTGCAAGAGTTTTTTGCACAAAAACAAGCAGTGTAGATGGATCCGTTTTGTGCAAAAACTCCCTTTTGTGCAAAATCCTTATGCCTCAAAAAAGGAGGTATACAGATCTTGCACAAAAGGGGGGTTTTGCGCAAAATGGATCTGTTTACACTGCTTGTTTTTACACAAAAACCCTTTGCGCAAAAAGCTTTGGGCAGAGAATATGCTGATGACAGAATAACAAATACTAATGAGCGCTTCATTAGCATACTTTCTACTAGCAAAAGCCAGCAGTGTATACGTAGCCCAAGTGATTCCCACCTCTGTCGCCCATTCTCTAACAGAAACTAGGGTCACCACTCCTATCCATCCTGGTTAATATCCCTGGGTGGATCTATCCTCATGAATTTATCTAGTTCTTTTTTGAATCCTGTTAAAGTTCTGGCCATCACAAGATCCTCTGGCAAGGAGTTTCACAGGTACTTCTTTTTATTTGTTTCAAACCTGCTATCTATTAATTTCATTTGGTGACCCCTAGTTCTTATTGTTATGGGAACAAGCAAATAACTTTTCTTGATTCACTTTCTCCACTCCAGTCATGATTTTATAGCCCTCTATTATATCCCCCGAGTCTCCTCTTTTCTAAGCTAAAAAGTCCCAGACGTTTTAATGTCTCTTCATATGGCACCTATTCCAAACTTGCCATTTTCTGAACCTTTTCCAATGCTAATATATCTTTTTTGAGATGAGGTGACCACATCTTTATGCGGTATTCAAGATGTGGGTGTACCATGGATTTATATAGAGGCAATAAAATATTCTTTGTCTTATTCTCTATTCCTTTTTAAATGATTCCTAACACTCTATTTGCTGCTTCCCTGAGCTGCTATCCCCTTTCTCCAGCAACCCATCACAGGTATAATCAACACCCCAGTATGGCTGCTTCTCCTCCCTGGGACTCAGCCTGTCTCAGTCCTTCCTTGTCCAGCTGACTCCTAGCAGTCCTTTGTAAGCTCTGTGGGTAAGTAGCCCAACCCTCTTTAATTAGCTGGTTTGGATTCACCTGTTGAGGTTCAGGGACACTGGGCTTAATGCTATTCTATGATGCATGGTTGTGCTGTTCGGAAAGGTTATGACAACAAGCAGACAAAGTTTCATAAACATTTACATTATTTCCCCATCTCACCATATTTCTCAATCAGCTCTGCCAAAAACACAAGAGGCTGTGTTTTTGGCCAAAAAAAAAAAAAAAAAAAAGCACTGCCCAAAAGGGGGCAGTATTGCTGTCCTGACTGAGATAATTATACAGTGATCCATTCCCACACCCTCTTCCACCCACCTTAACACTGCAGTTTTCAGGCATTTTTGCGTCATTTGCTGTATTTTTCAGCAAACCAATCTGTTTTGAATCAAAAGAACAGAAACTTGTTTTGATTCAATTGAAAGCATATTTAAACAAAAAAAAATGTGTTCAGTTCTGAGTTGCTTGTGCAATGCAGAAACTTTTTGTGAAAATTCTTGTACAACTGATTAACCCCCCCCCCCCAACTACTAATTTTCATCAGTTCTTAAAAAATTTGTATTCTAACTTTATTTGACTTCTTTAGCTGCTTCTATTCAAATGGTTTAATCAGGAGTTTTAAAAAAACTGGTCACTTAGTTCTATCAGCTCATGTCTCTCCCCTTCCCCCCCAGATAAAAAATCTTAAACATGGAAGCTTAAATATTGCATTCTACAAGCATTCATTTGTGTAGATATACATCTCTTGATAAGTCATTGAGAGTGAACACAAAGGAGAAGCAATTACAACTAAATCAAATTTATTTTCAAATGTGGGTGATGACTCATTGGTATTTTTTAACAGAACTTTCCCTACCCTTCTTATATTCCACTCTTGAAATCTACAGTGTATTACGCTCATTTATGGCAAATTACTGCAGGCAGAACAATTAGTTAACTACCTGGTTATGACAGATCTGCAGCACTACATTTACATATTAGAAAAGCAGGTGGTAACTGAATGGAAATATGAAAGCCTCCGTGTGGAAGCAAATGGTTCAACAAAGCTATTCATACTACAGCACAAATTGTCCTTGTCAGAATGTTCATTGACTGAAATTTTCATCGCATAGAGCCTGATCCAAAGTCCACTGAAATCAAATGAAATACTCCCATTAGTGTTACTCAGTTTTTGGATCACGCCATGTGGAATTAGAATGAGAATATAGTCTCCTGCAGGCAGTATTTCCTCAGCGTAATTTCAGCTACCGGTTTTAGAGCTCAAGGAATGGGTGGTATTGCTGTGATGTACTTTTCAGACTAGATGCTATGGCAGTCTCTTCTGGCCTTAAATTCTATAAATATGACTCTCATTGCAGATTTTTAGATGTAATATAGATGGTAGAGTGGCAATCATCTTGCCATCTAAATCCAAATGAGTAAGCATGTGATTTTGCATCTGATTTCATGTCAATTCACAATTGTCTGAAATACACAGGGCAGTAACTGGAAGTGGTGCATGCCATATGATAGTATTATGTTGAAGTATCACAAATGATTAGATTCCATCATTCCAAAAGTCTTTTTGAAAACCCTTTACTTGATAAACACAGTCTGGATAAATCAAAGTGAAAAAAAATCAAGCACTTCACAGGAGCAACAGTAATTGGTTTAGGCAGAGTAAGGCAGCTCAGAATAATAATGGGTATTACATGTTAAAAGAAAACCTGTTATATAGTGCTATTATGTGTTGCCTTCCTGGTGAACACAGTGCGGTGAGAATTTGATCATGATATTGCCTTGCAACTGTTTGTAAAGCAAAGACATTTCCCCCCCATTGTGAATAAGAGCAGTGGAAAATGATAGTATGGACTGGCCAGGCCCGTGCTCAAAGTGGGGAAGGAGGGGGCAACTGCCCTGGGGCATGGGGATTTAAAGGGCCCTGGGTCCTGCTATTGTAGCAGCAGTGGTGCCCAGAGCCCTGGGTCTTTTAAATTGCTGCTGGAGCATTGTGCGATGCGCTGCAGAGCCTCGGGCAGTGTGCTGCAGACAGTGCTGAGGAGGGGGGCGGTGACCCTGCCCCAAGCCCTGTCCCTTCTAGGAGCATGGAACCAGCCCCTTCCACATTGCCCAGGGGCCTGGTGAGTCTGTCAGTTTACTTGGCACTGGCACATTGTAACATGTCAGATCATGTCAGGGTGTACTGGAATAAACTGCCTAGGGAGGTTGTGGAATCTCTATCACTGGAGATATTTAAGAGCAGGTTGGATAGACACCTGTCAGGGATGATTTAGATGGTGCTTGGTCCTGCCATGAGGGCAGGAGACTGGATTTGATAACCTCTCAAAGTCCCTTCCAGTTCTAGTGTTCTATGATTCTATGTCCAGAAAAGATAGCGTCAGTTGTCTTTTCAGCCATTTCTTCTCTAAACTTAGTCCAAATAATGTTACCCATTTTATTTCCAACTAGAAATGCAGTGGCACAAAATGACTTGAGTGCAGTTATCTCATCTATATTTTACCATCTCAACAGGTGTCCAGGCATTCATGTGTGAATCTCAACACAGTGATTTCAAACTAAGTATCACCCTCATGGAGTTGTTCAGCATGCAGATGATGAAGAATTCTGGAAATTCTAGTTCTATAATTATATTGTGATGCTTTTCGACCCTCATCAGCTGTAGGTTGTCAATGTATGTAATTTTGGTACTGTTCACACATCATCAAAACCAGTGAAATGTCTATGTGGTGGGTATTTAAAAGATCAGACAAATATGTCACTCAAGGTACAACAAATATTGTGAGGTAATTTTATTCCCCCCTCATTTTTAGGTAAAAATATTACAGTATACAAGATAATCTTATTAAAGGTAAAAATACATTATTTTGATTTTTTTCTCTAAACAGGTCTACATACAGTACACTTTTTTCTTTGTGTTTTTATATTTTTTTACAAATATAACTATGACTAGGCTATCTGTGTTCTCATCTGGCACTTAAGAACGGATCACAGGTCACCTTCTGATTCTGCTTTTTTTCTCTTAGATGAGATCTAAATGATATGATCATCTCATAGGTGCACCTTGTAAACAAACAGTACAGTTTAGTGTTTCCAAAGTAATAAGGTGTGCTTTGAGCAGCTTAAAAAAATCAAATAAACAAGCAACTGAGTTTCCAGTTGCACCATGTACTGAACTTTCCCCTTGTAACAGTACAATCGGAGGACTGACTGCTACTGCAGCTTGTAAATAGGTTTAATTTTTGAAACTTCCTGTTTTTTGTTAGTATAGCTGAGCAATAATGCCTAGAAAGTCCCTTTTTGACAAATTCCCCCTTTTTTTGGTCAATGGAATGTCCTCAGCCAGTTACAGGTGGGTTTTCTTCCCAAATGTATTCACAGTTTGATATCATTCTGCAATATTCTTTGTGAATTTCATTTATGCTATGGCTTGCCATTTGACATTCAAAATCTGAGCTGAGTTGTCTCATTGTGATTGGTCACAAGTCACATGGTATTGTTATTCTTCCTTGACTGAAAGAGTTAACTCTTAAAATGAAGTTCCCAGTATAAATCCCCAGGGGAAGTCAATTTAAGATCACTGTATTTTAGTGTGTGACTTCACATTTGATTTCCATTAACCTCAGTGCTAGTCAAACTCAATTTCATAGGTGTTCATGGAAAGCAAACACAAAAGAAGTGCACATCTCTAAGTGAATGCCAATTTGTTTTACAGTTTTAATGAATATTTGTGGAATATTTTTTGCATGATTCACCCAGCTCTCTAGGGTTGCGTCTACACATCAACGTAATTTGAAATAAGATATGCAATTTGAGCTACGCAAATTGCATATCTTATTTTGATGCTATTTCAAAATACCTTATTTTGTCATTTGGCACTGTTTGCACAGCACCAAATTTTGAAATAAAACGCTATTCTGAAACGTCCCTTACTCCTCGTAGAATGAGGTTTAAAGGGAAGTTGGAATAGTGAGCCTGAAATAACAGGCTTGCCGTGAAGATGCAGGATAGCTATTTTGGGATACTCTGGTATCCTGAAATAGCGTTGCAGTGTAGACATAGCCTAGTTGACTCCATTTTGGCTCCATTGACTTCAGTGAAATTATGCTGATTCAGACCATCTGAAGATTTGGCCCTTTGCCTTTTTTAAAAAAGTGCCTTGTGTACCTAGTATAACCATGATTAACTTTTGGAGATGGTGCATTTATTTCTGATACCAATGGGCTCATTTTTATACCACCATATCACCTTTATATCATAAAGACACTAACTGATAGTTGGCGTCTCCCCAAAACACCTTCTAATGCACAGTGCCCTTAGCAATATTTTTTAGGTGAAAAATGTTCAGGGCTCAGTACCCATCTCTTGCACTGTTTTTGCTCTCTTAAAATGCTGGTTGAAATATCAAATAATGTTTAGAAAACGCACTGTCTTTCTCTTTGTTCACCATCAAATGTCCTTATTTAAGTTCTTTCCAAACTTGTCACTCAGCTGTTGTATTAGTCTGGCTAACTCTCCAGTAGCTTCTGACTTTTCTTCTAGAAGCTCGTAGCGGAGACTGGAAATATCTTGCTTAATCTCTTTAAGTTCTCCTAAAATTGAAAACAAAAAGTTCTTGTAAGTGAGATTGAATTAAACAAGCGGCCGCGTTTTAATTCCGGAGAATGTGTTCATTTGGGAATGCAAATTGTAAACATGGCACCAAATGTGCAGGACCCTCCCTGGAGCAACAGCTACACAAAAAACACGCTCTCCTCCCCCCCCGCCAATGAACTCCAATTATGAGAGCAAATAACAGCAATGTGTGGAGAGTCCTTTTGTTCTCTCCAAGCCCACTCCTCCATATACAGATTCCCAAGCTACGCAGTGGCTTTTGGTGATTCAGGGACAGCGGTCACATGCCAGCATGTATTCTGAGTGGGGAACTGCAGGGATGCAGATGGGATAGCTCAGGCCAATGCTTTTAAAAAGGCCTTTCTAAGGCCCATATGAATGTACAGTGGCATGTGCCTTTAAGAAGTATGGATCTGCTTGGAGAAAGGGTGGCCTGGGCTGCATGGTGCTGTAGGTTTGGTTGTGATGTAAAGTGATGTAAAGTGTAAAAGGCTCAGCAGAGACAGTGGGCAGGATTTCTTCCCCTCTGCTCTGATCCCTGTATGCCACCACGGTGATGTCCAGGGTCTAGGGAAGCCTCGGAGAATTTGTCTAGTGCAGGCACCGTGTAAGACACCTGTAGGCTGCCCTCCACAGGTCCCTTCACAAGCTGCAGTGCAGGAGTGAGCCAAGAGCTGTGAGGTAAGACATGGTGAGGCCACACCCCATGCCACCCTGGTGTCTCTAGACAACTTCAAGGGCATGTCTGCTGTAACTTTGGCCATGTTCACACTAAGTGGAAGATCACTGCCGCAATTGATCTTTCAGAGTTTGCTTTAGTGAGTCTAGTTAAGACTCGTTAAATCAGACCCACAGGGTCCTGCCGCCAACTGCCTGTGCGCCTGCTTTTATGAGGAGCAAGGGATTCTGACAGGAGCATTTGCTCCTGTCAGGCACCTGCTGTGGGGACAGTGGGGAAACACAAAACAATATAGGTCAACTCCAGCTACATATTTAACGTCGCTGGAATTGAGTATCTTGCTTCGGTGTTCCCTCTTAGTGTTGACCTGGCCTTAGAGAACCTTCCTAGACCACAGAAATTAGACCACAGACCATTTCAGCTCACAGAGAGGGCCAAAATTGTAAAGGCACACAGATGGTCATCTACCCTCACCAGGGTATGCCTGTGAATGCTGCCTCTACAGAGCTGCCGCAGACAGTCTCGCCCATCTGATTTATGATTTGACACACCAGTTCAGAGCTGAATAACGATGCATGATTTCAGCAACTGTAACATCATTAATTGTAAAAGCCACTTGCCTTCATTGACTTCATCATTCTCTCGATCGACCTGCGCCTTCAATACATATCGCTTAATAAGACGCTTCATTATTTTCTGCAATGTGAATGAATAAAAGTGGTTACATGGAATGCTATTGGTTATCTGTCCTTCTAGCGCTACTATGAACAGTTTGAGCAAGAGATTGATGAAATCCTGGATCCACTGGCTCAATCAGAATTTCACTATGGACTTCCATAGAGCCAGGATCTTACTTACACACTTTGTGTTGCAATAGTTGAATAACAAAGATGAATAAGGGTCCCGCATGAAAGGCAGAGCGTGAATGAAGAAAAGTTATTTACTTGTTTCCATAATATAAGAACTAG